>CAUJNA010000958.1:100000-126961 GCA_963377175.1 Effrenium voratum
ATTAGCCCGCGAAAAAAAAGGAATTATGTTGCATGTGTTTGCCACTAGACGGGCTTTCCAAGAAATTAGCGAGCCCAAACACTACGCAAAAAGTTTGCTCGGTTGATTGCAAAGGGAAACTCCGCCAAAACTGATGGGTGTCATATCATTTGGAGGAATACTCCATGTAGGAGTATAACCGCTGAATCCTATCTGACGTGAGTGGACCGGCTTCATGTCTTGGACTTGGTGGGGTCATAGAAATCCCGAACCCAAGATACTTGTTCAAGGAGGGACCAAGTTGTAAGTGGCTGCCAGGGCTTCAAATTGTCCGAAGGAACTCAAATAGGGCGCCTTTCCAATCAAGAGTTCTGGCGGAAAGGGTCTTTACTTGTTTGGACCCTCAACAAATCCTCCGCAAATCGCGGAAGCGCAACAAGCCTACCCAAAAAGAGGCGCCTCACATCATTTTTGTTGGGACTCCTGTACAATTTCCAAACGAAACCTTCACAATTCGTATCAATGTGTTGTTTGGCGCGGCGCGCTGGCAGTCAGAAAAGAAAACCATGTATGGATCTACCGTTGCTTGCCGTCAAAGACCAGCGAACATGTGTTGATTCACCATTTGGTTCAGGGTACCTCTCGAGAATTGTCAGAGACCGAACGACCCCTCCAAACACTCCATACCGGGGGGGGGGAGACTTCGGCGCAGGGCGCGGGGGGTGAAATTTCCGACTTCCTTGCTGAGAGCGTAGGGGGATTCGCAACTTGTCCTTTCAAACGACCGGGGGATTTTTGTTTTAACACAAAGCCAGGGTCCAACATCCATCAAGATCAGTGGCCAGATCTAACCAACTCCTACTGGCAAAAGGTTGCTGGCTCTTGGGTCCGTTGACAAGCATCAGTATCCAGTTCTGAAGCAGAAGTTCGCAAAATCCAATGGGGGTACCAAGTAGCATTCGTAAACCGGTGAGGAATCCAGAGGGCCGAGTCGGTGAGCTCGTTCTCCCAGGATCCTTTCGAACAAATGGGTTCCTTTCGGATGCCACACAAACAATTGGCCTGTGCCACCAATCGGAACCTGTTGAAATTGTTCGAACCCTCGAAACGCGTACTGTTGACCCCGGATTAATGAACCCCTGTGTATGTATATGGGGGTGTCCCTGGATTTAGGGGGGATTCAAGCCACTTTTTCAGGCGAACACATGGGAACACCCCCCATGCTAATAAACAGGGGGTGTATTCATCCTGGGTCAACATGAACGGTTCCCCTGAGCAGTGCTCGTGCCAAAATCTATAAATCCATAGCCAGGCGTCCATTCAGGCGGCCAAGCACAGGCAGTCGCAGTTGGCAGGACGTACAATCTTGCACTTGCGAGCCGTGCACAGCCCTGTTCACCTCATGGAGCAGTCTCCGAGACCCTTTAAAAATGGGTCCATGGCCCCTTTATTGTGGGTTACCATGATTTGAGGGTCACGGAGACTCCAGGCAGTTTTTTCCCCAACAGCTGAAATGCTATGGAGTCTCTGCCCAGATAGGCTTGATCGCAGTGGTTCCGGGCAGCTCAAGGGTTCCGGAAGGTCCGGGGCTTTCCTTTTTGAGCTTGACATCTCGGCGGCTATGACAAGCATATCGGGGTTGATCAAAAGGTTCTTTACATGCGGGGACCATTGGGAAACCCACTCAAAGGATGATGTGTCCCACTAAATGGGAAAAGTTAACCCTTGGTCATTGGGGGGCCAAAGGGAATATTGATCAACCCCTATATTCCTTGCGGCTCCCTCAAGATGTAACTTGAAGGGAAGAGATCTTGTAAATTCCGCCCCCCTCATTAGGCTTATGAGGGCTCCGTTTATCACCCGAGAGCACTCTTTCACCTTACACAGGGAAACAAAACGGTTGACACCGCGTGACTTTGCTTGGGTCCCTGAACCACAGACCCTTTGGTTTGAGGGCATGCGTCCCAACCCAACCAGAAGGAACCCATGGATCATTTTCTCACAGGTGGGTCTGGGTCAATGTTTGGAGCACCAACCCAGGCCGCCTCCATTTCAAACTCGCCAACGGATGTTGTTGCAAAACAACCCTGCCCACAACGATGATCATTTTCACTGCAGAGTTGCTGTAAAGGCGGCAAGGGGGGAACATTGGTCCAAAGGCTAATGTAGACCGTAGCGCCAAGTATCCACCCGGCCTGGTCTTCTCGAACGTTGGTCGTTCTCGTATCTCTTAGATATCTCACCCTTCCAAGCAGCTGCCCGAGTTACCTATAGTTTACAAAAGGGGGTATGCCAGGTAAACGTCCGTGGCTTTTCTCTTTAAAACGATGGGTCAGGAGATGCCAAAAACATACCCCATCCCGTTTCGAGCGCTATAGAGATGGACCCCTTATCCAGCAACAATGACCTGCTCCGTAGGCTGAAAAGCTTTGTTGAGCCGCTGAGACCTTCTTGAATGCCAAGCCAGTTTGAGCCTCTCACAACAAACAAATTACCAGCGAGAAGCTTCAAATGGGTACATGTCAGAAGATTGCAAGGGCCCAACATGGCATTTGTCCTTCTGGTTTTGACTTAAACCAACCCAAAAAGGTTCTCTCAAAAAACACACGCAGAGATGTGGCAGGCAAGTGTTCGGTCTCTGGCTACTCGCCAGTCATGAGATTCAGACCTCAAACCTCGGGGCTTGGCCTGTCTCATCGGAAAGAACTGCGCAGTGCGTTCTGGGGAAGGCCAAGTTTGCAGGAAGCTGGAAAAGGCGCAAACCCGGCAAGAGGGTCCTATCAGCCAACCTCAATTTCAAAATATATGTTAACTCCCTCTGTCTGTGGATGGACAAAAAATAGCGTTTTGCACCAGTTGGGATAGAGTTCTCTTCCTGAGTGACCGTTTGAACCGGTGTCTGTGCCACCAAAGTTGTCTTTTCAAAAAGTTTAAACTCCACCCCAAAGAGTGCCTGACGAGCAGATCTTAACAGCTGGGAAAAACAAATCAATGTCATTGCCTGAGTTTTGGCCAGAAACAGCCGCCCCTCATCTGGATGAGGGTGTGTGTGTGTGTGTGCGCGCACGTTGTTAGTTTCTGTACTCGGTGTGTTTTTGAATGAACCCCTTTTGGAGAGGCTTGAAAGGAAACCAAATAGAAGCTACCGCACGAGCGGATGTCCATCTTCCCTGAAACAATACCACACCCACACCTGCAGTAACCAAAATAAACAAAAACGATAAAGACGAAAAGTTTTGCCCATTTTGGGCCTGGTTCGCACCTGAGACCAAGCACGCAAGGCGGAAAAAAGAGGCGAGAAAGAGCGCGACGCTGGCCTCCGGCTCAAGCCAGTTCCGGAAACCTTCCCAATCCTCAGGTGCCAGGTTTATGGCTGCGGGGCCAAAAATTAGGGCAACTCACTGGCTGAGTGGATGGCCCCAAAAAATTCCAACCTTTATATGTACCACCAAAACGGTCTTCCCAAAAAGTTTAGAGTGCATGAACTCAGGAAGTGAGGCAACCCCAACATGAGTTGCCCTGGTAAACATGCACTAAGAGACCCGCGGTCCAATACCTGGTGGTTGATTTTTTGACCCACACCCACAGGGGCCATAGAGCTGTGGCAGCCAGTAAGGACGAAGGACAAATCATGTGACCACTAGAGGCCACAAACTTCCCATCCCCTTGCAAAACCGCTGTGAATCAGCCGTTGGATTGTTGCTTCCCTCCCATTGGTACAACCTATTTGCGAAACCAATCAGGGGTCATTTAGGGGCTGTACCTAAATAGAACCGAGGTGGATGCTCTGGAAGTTGTCACACTCCAAATACCCAACCTTCTTAGAGGGTTTACCAGTGACTAATTTCTTGTCCCCCTAATATTAAACAAACGGGTCGGTCCCCCCATATCAAAAAACCAATAAACAAATGGTTAAACAGACCGGGAAAAGCTCGGCTCGAGTTCCAGGCAGCCTCGTGCTCAAGGACAAGGCGGACAGGGAGGGGGACGGAGTCAGGGGAAAGGAGAAGGGTACCCCTCCCCAGGAAAAAAAAGAAAGAAAAGAAAACAAATAGGATGACAGCTTACAAACGGAGCCGCAGCCTGTTCTTACTCTCACCGTAAGTCTGTGCGCGTGTGTGTGTGTGTGTGAAAGTGTGTGTGTGTGTGTGTAAGTTTGTGTGAGTGTGTGTGTAAGTGTAAGCGTGTGAAAGTCTGTAAGCGTGTGTAAGTGTGTGAAAGTGTGTGAAAGTGTGTAAGTGCGTGTAAGTGTGTGTGTAAGTGCGTGTAAGTGTGTGTGAAATTGTGTAAGAGTGTGGGAGTCTAAGTCTGTCTGTGAAAGTGTGTGTGTGTGTGTGTCTATGTGTCGTGTGTGTGTGTGTGTTGTGTGTGTGTGTGCGTTGTGTGTGTGTGTTGTGTGTGTGTCTTGTGTTTGTTGTGTGCGTGTGTTGTGTGTCTGTTGTATGGTGTGTTGTGTTGTGTTGTGTTGTGTTGTGTTGTGTGGTGTGGTGTGGTGTGGTGTTGTGTGGTGTTGTGTGGTGTTGTATGTTGTCTCGTGTTGTGTGGTGTATGTGTGTGGTGTGTGTGTGTGTGCTGTGTGTTGCGTGTCGTGTGGCGCGTGTTGTGTGTTGTGTGTTGTGTTGTTGTGTGTTGTGTTGTTGTGTGTTGTGTTGTGTGTGTTTTGTGGGGTGTTGTGTGCGTGTGTTGTGTGTCTGTTGTATGGTGTGTTGTGTTGTGTTGTGTTGTGTTGTGTTGTGTTGTGTGGTGTGGTGTGGTGTGGTGTTGTGTGGTGTTGTGTGGTGTTGTGTGTTGTCTCGTGTTGTGTGGTGTATGTGTGTGTGTGGTGTGTGTGTGTGTGCTGTGTGTTGCGTGTCGTGTGGCGCGTGTTGTGTGTTGTGTTGTTGTGTGTTGTGTTGTGTGTTTTGTGGGGTGTTGCATGTGCTGGTGTGGTGTGTCTTGTTGTGTCGTATGTGTGTGTGTGTGTTGTGTTGTGCGATGTGCGTTGGGCGTTGTGCAGTGTGCACTGTGAGCTCTGGGCTCTGCGCTGTGCGCTGTGCGTGAGTGTGTCCGCGCGCGCGTGGGCGTGTGCGCTTGAGTACGCGTTTTCGGGTGTTATGTGTTTTTTTTTGCTTGGTTGCTTGTTTGTTTGCTCGATTTTGTTTGTTTGTTTGTTTCTTCGTGCTTTTTTTGTTGTTGTTTGTTTGCTCGTTTCTTGTGTTTTTGTTTTGCTTGGTTGCTTGTTTGTTTGATTGTTTGTGTGTTTGTGTGTTTTGTTTGTGTGTTTTGTTTGTTTGTTTTGTTTGTTTGTTTGATTTTGTTTGTTTGTTCGTTTGTTTGCATTTGCTTGATTGTTGCTTGTTGCTGTTTTGTTGTTTGTGTGCTTGCTTGTGACGCAAAACGGGGGCCCTCTTCTCGCGGACTTGCTTGTGTCAAATCAACGTAGCACAAAAAGAAAACTCGCGGCGCGCACGCGGCCCCCTTCCAACCGCTGCAAAAAAAAAAGGCCAACGCCCTACGTGATCCAAACTGGGCTGTCCGGTTTCCGATCCCCTGCTGAAAGGTCGACCTTGTGGGCTGAATGGAAACCCCAACCCTGAAAAGCTAAAAAGGCCCGGCGAACAGTCTACCTTTTAATGGGTTAAACCCCACAGTCACTAAACCCTAAAGCTAGAAAGCTAAGAAACCAGATGGCTGGGAACAAGCAAGCAAACTACCATTTGCGGAACTCATGGTACTGTAGCTCCTCGGCTCCAAGCAAAAAAACCCTTCTATTGGCCTGCTTTGAGGGAAACCAAAGGGAAACCACCCGTTTGTCCTCATGGCGCAAAATAAACATTTCTGTGGTTCATTCCCACGACTACTTTATCATTCCAAAGAGCCTTTCATTGGTATCACAAAAAGCTGGCCCTAAAACCCAACGTTCCACAACCATCGGGGCAAATGATGACCTACCCCAAAATGGGATCCCATTGGTTTTGAGCCACGGCCATATCGAAAATACTGGGACCTTGACATCCTCCGGCGCGCCTCTACAAAGTACTCGTGGAGAAATGAAGCAGTCTGTGGCACGAGCAGCTTCACCTAGCCGCCCACAAAATAACATTCCCAACTTCGTGAGATCGATTTTGACATGCACCCCACCAAAGTCACAATCAAAATGAACCCCGCCAAAGTAACAACCAAAATGAACCCCCGTCAATTTGAGAAGAAACAAAATGCATGCCCATCAAGCCCCGCCCTTCCGGAACTCGAAAATTCGCGCACTCCGGCGCCGATCTGGACCTATCGAACCTGAAGCCGCCGGCCATCGTGGGAAATGAGGAGAAGTGAACCCAGAGACGTTCGATTTTATCAACATGGCTGTTGGGGGGTATATAATAATCTATACATACATACACATATTTAATATATGTACGTATAATGTGTACATATATATATGTATAATACATATATTTTTATATATATATGTATAATTTATATGTATATATATGTGTATATATATATATATATATATTATTTATTTACATACGGTACCTGACAGGGGGTCCCTTTAAAAGGAAAATGGTCTTCCAGGACCCCCGAATGTCTGGTTCCATGTTACTTGGTGGAAGGGTATGTCCACCAACCGCGGAAAAAAATAAACTCCGGACCGTCAATTAGCATGTCTTTGTGCTTTCCACATGGCTCTACATTCCCGGATATGCAGTCTGATATGGCTCCGATCATGGCTTGCTACTTGAGCTGACTCGTTGGCGACTTTCACATACTTGTGCTTCTGTGGGTGACAATACAACACTAAGACATTGGGATATTGGGTTGTATCCCTCCCCACACCAAACGTAGCCAATATGTTTGTCAGCCATTTGGGCGCCATGGACCGGTGTCAAAGGCTAGCCAATAGAAGGCATCATCCAGAGACCGGTTCCATTCCCGGATTAAAAGTACAGTTGGGAGCAACTATCTCAAGAATATGTCCACCCCACACCCAAAGGAAACGTCGCACCCAAAAGGAAAGCTGATGTCAAGCTCCCGGAGCTGTTCAAACCTGTTCGAAAGTTCGAAAAGCAAAGCATAAGCCTGCAAACTTTCCTTGGAACACAAACAGTTCAATCAGGGGGCATGGTGCTAAAAAACCACACCTAAAGTTCTAAACTTTTCATAAAGACGATATGTGTTTTTCTTTTGCAAAATAAGTGATGATCTCATAGTCGAGGTGTATGTATATACATACAGACACATATGCAGACACACACATATATATATATAGGGGATGATCAATATTATTGGCCCCCAAATGACCATGGTAACTTTTCCCATTTAGTTGGACATATCATATTTTTAGTGGTGTTCCCCAACGGTCATCCCATGAAAAGGACCTTCTGATCACCCCGCCTTTATAGCTACAAACATGGACCGTTACAATATGTCTCGTAAAGAAGTTCGCGCGTACTCATTTGTAATGCAAACACATGTGCTGGCTTTCGCGCAATCCCAGCTGGTCCAGGTGGTCCAGAGGCTGAGCTTCGGCTTTTGGATCCGTTTGGTAAGGGAAACCACGCTGAGATGATTCTTCCATTTGGTTTTAAGACTTCGGGAAAAACACATGTCCAGAATTTATGAATTATTTTTAGAACCAACAAGTTTTTTTTTTAAGGAAAAACCACCTTAAGCAAACGGAGGTGATTGGCTTCCAAGTTGGCCCGCGTCCTCACTCGGGGCTCATTTTGGGGCGAGCGGATGTTCGGGAGCCCGGCCAAGTTCTCGAGAGCCGGCCCAACGAGCTGTGATCAGCTTGCTCTATGAGTGGACCCCCCCTATGCAACATATGCTAGGTCCTCCAGTGGGGAGGTGAGAATAAGTTGGTGCCCGTTTCTTTTCTTTTGTTTTTTTCGGTTTTAGTAGGGGAACCCTGCCCCAAACAAGTGGGTAAAAGGGCACTACTGGTGGACCTAGCATGTTTGAGGCCGGACCTTTTCTTCTGAACCTTAAACAACTCCAACATCATTTCAGATATCCCGGCCATTTCGGCGAACCACACGCCTCTGTCACGGGCATTGAGTCCCCTGAGCTCGGGGTGCGAGCTGGCGATGGTGTCCGACCACCCAATCCATTTGGAAACAAGGCAAACGCAAAGGGAACAAAACATGATTAGAGTTCCGCCCAGCTACAGAATGTACATGTGATTGTTTGCTTCACATGGAGTCACTAAAATGAAAAATGTATCCTAAGTCTACCCCGGAAAACCTTGTTGTGGGCTGGAAACTGCGCGGCCTTGATTGAGCAGAGTGAGCTGGCAGTCAGGGAAGTTTGGTTGGTTGGAACCAACGCCCTTTTGAGAAATCAAAGACCATAGGTTGAACCAAACAGCAGCCGAGCTTATGATCGCCCCCCAAAAGCACAGCTGTCAGGGGCAACCCAACAAAATCCCATAAGGAGAACAGGGGGGTCCGTTGTCTTGTTTTTTTTTTCCCCCAGAATAGCACGTCTTAAAGTAAGCACCTAGATAGCCAAGTCGCTCGTTTTGTTCAGTCGCTGTTCTGGTTTTTGGGTTAAAGTGGATGGAAAAAAGCAGCAACTGGCGATCCAGGCATGATCTTTCGAGAGAAAGCAGATGGCCCTGAAGAGGAGAATCTCGCTTGGGACAGCAACTGGCTTCGGATCCGATCGAGGTAAGGCCTTTGTCAAGAACGGATGTCCTAGAAGGAAAAGGCCGCCCTGTGGTTGATAAAGGGAACACCTTCCCCCAACAACAAAAAGACAAGAGGCCGCTCTCTTGCGACCGCTTCACGGTCCCAAGTGGTCTCCGATACCGGATGAGGAAAAACAAAAACAAAAACGGAGCAAGCGATCGGAACCGGCAAAGTTCGAAGCCAACAATCCGAGCAAACGACCAAGCAAGGCTCAGAGTTCTGAGAACCGTGGGGGGGGGGGGGGGTAGGAGGGCTCCAAAAATGTGGCTGAAACTTTGTGCACCTCTTGTAGTGTCGCAGCTGGCTTCTTTGATCATGCAATGAGGGACATGCAGGTATCCCCACAAATTGCGGACCGATTCAGAGGTTAGATATGGTTAGATTGAAGAATGAATACACGTGTGTAACATGGTCAAAACTTCTTTTCGGGTCATTATGGTCATGAATCTCTTAGTCGGAATTCGTACCACGGATACCAAAAGTCCTTAAGGGGTTGAAGATCATCCTTCGGGCAAGCCAAGAGGAAAAGGTAAAACCAACACTACCCTATGTCCAATCATGAAAGTAGACAAAAGGGCAGCTTTCGAAAACTGTCTGAATTGGTAAACAGGCCACTCAAATATGATTTCTTCACTGACGGATGCATTTACACAAAGGAGACATGGTTCTGCAAAACCAGGAGCTGTTGTCAATTACTGAGCTGAGAGTGCACCCCTCATGGCCCCAATCACACATATAGGCGCGATTTGGGCACACACTGGATGTGAGCCCAGGACAAAATTACTCCTTTCCCCAATCAAACGGCATGGGGCAATAGGCCGCCCCCGTAGGAAACTTGGGACAGCCAAAAACCAGAGTGGACTATCGGTAGTATTGCACGCTGCTCTTACGAGCCAGTCAACATATGGCAGCTGCCCAAATTATGGTTCCGCGTTTGGCTTTTGTGGCTGCAATTTGCAGGCTCGTCCCCCGTTCCCAAATCGACAGACTGCATAACTTAATCCAAAACACCTATTTCTAAAGCTTCAACTTTCAGTGGGACGCCTCAGCTTTGACCATGGGTGACCTTTCCCCGTTTTTCGTTGGACATATCAAATATGTTTGGTGGGTTGTCCAACCACCGGTCATCCCATGGCGGGACATGCCAAGCTATTTGTTGACGCTTGACACCTTCAAGGCCCAAGGCGCTTAGCTCCACTTCCAGCAGGACCTGCGCATCGTTCGGGAATTCCTCCTTAGACGCGGGGGGTGCCCCGCGTGCGATCCAAAGCCTCACTTCCTGAGGTTGGCAAAACCCTCCAACCTTGAGCTTGCCAATCAACTAGCCTTCCCAAAAGTATAACGTGCAGAAACTTGAGAAGTGAGAATCAAGTTTTAAAAAAGATCCGCGCTTCGCTGGAGTCCAGCTAAGTCCTGGAGACTGGTAGACAAACCGATGTCCGAAATCTGAAAAGGGCCACGTTGACCCCCCTCCCTCTCCCTTTTTGGGGGACCAACAGAACCCTTCGATCTATCTGGGTCCTGTGCGCCGCGCGGGACCTGGGCCTACCTTCACCAACTTGGGGAGTGACTCGTGAGACGGACCCCGACCAAGCCCCGACGGACCCGTCCCTCCGATCCAAAACCCCCCAAACATGAATTGGATCCTCAGGTCCTTCGTTGATCCCTTGCAAGCTCCACTTTTCATATAGTTTTTCATGGTAGCCCGAATCTCCTGTGAGATCCCAAGGATCTTTCTCATCCCCAATTCAGAACCTGCATGTGTCTCCAAATCCATGCTGCTCATTTGGTTTCCCTTGAAAGCAATCCCAAATTGGATACCAACAAAAAGCACCATTCAAAGACCCCCCCGTTCAAAACGGAATCAATTGGCCTTCGCTTGTGGCAAAGAAGGCGAACAGGCCTTGAATGTTCCAGTCCCAGTGGGCAGTCACACAAACCGTTTTTTCCGCTGCGGAGAGCGGTCCTGGAAGCGAGTCTTTCACAAGTATGCCAGTCGTTCCAATAGATCGCGCCCCAGGAACCGATGAACCGACCTTTCAGTGGAAGGAAATTGGCTGCTTGCCCCATATAATGGTCACTGGGACCGGCTGGGAATGGTTAGGGTTCACTTTTTTCTGTAGTCTATTTTAGTAGGGGCCCAAAAAAAAGGGTAAAAGGGCACTACTGGGGGACCTAGGGTACCTGGGACCAGCTGGGAATAGTGTTTGAAGATGTTTGTCTCATGGAAACTCTGAAATGGGCTTGGGTTTCTCGATTGGTCGCCCCTTGAACCAACCCAGATAAAGGCGTAGCAACTCAAAAGAAGGCATGGGCAGTAAGCGCCCCAACACTGGTCCGCTTTCGAGAAGTCATACCGCTGCCTCCAGGTTTTTTGGGAAGTGAGCGTCTCATGACGCTCCCAGGGATGCTTGAGGTTGTTTCCATTTTCTTGGGGTGCAAGGCGTAGAAAAGTGGGCATCTCCCCAAAATAACATAATTGCGGGGAACCCAACAAAAAGGATGCTCGTCCTTTTGGTGTCCGTTTCAAACCAACCTGAACACGGCACCGACTCCACAAAACACAGACCCAAGTTCCCGGAACCTTCCCCCCGCTTTGAACCGTCCGTCCCAGCCGCCCAGAAGGATTCGCAGGTGGAAGCCTGCGATTGCGGAGCTCGCGGAAGCGCCGACTTGGGGAAACCAAGCGGAATCCACGTGCCACCAGGTGCTTACCAAAACTACCATGTGCTTACCTAGGTCCTCCAGTAGAGGTAGAATAAGTTGGTGCCAACGTTGTTTTTCCCCCGTTTTTTCGGTTTTGTCTATGTTAGTAGGGGAACCCTCCCAGCCAAAAAAGGAAGGGTAAAAGAAGGGCACGATCCTGAGGGGACCTAGGAAACCAACCGGAATCCAGCACTTTCGGAGCCGGGGGGAAGGCCTTTCTGGTCCGTCAGACACCTTTCTGGCGGCCAGGGGATGGGGACAAAACATGCAGCCACATGGTCTTGACGGATTTCAGCGTGGAAACCCTGGACCGGGACAAATGGCAAGTCACTCTGTCACTGTCTGAGTTTGAGAAAACAGACCCAAAGAATCCCAGCACTGCCGTGGCTTCCGCACGAGACGCCCGGAGACGTCTCATGAAAACGAAAGGATGCAATGCCAACTTTCTACCCAAACGTGGTTTGGTCTTATTTAGAGGCCTCAGTGTTTTACCATCAAAGTCACCCCCAAGCGGAAAGAAACGTTACTCACTTTGCTACTTGCCAGACACGGTCAAGCAAACGACCCCCTAGTGCTTAAAGGCCCGCAACCCTGAATATGTTTGAGAACAGAAGAACGCAAAGGCAAGCCTTCACCGACACATTCCAGGGTTGTTCTTTTGACACGGGACATGTTTGGCATGCCAAAGGGGACTCAATAACACACTTCTTGATTTTGGGGGGCATACGCGTTTCCAATTGCGAGTAGTCATGCTCGAAAAAGCCCTAACCTGGTCAAAATGAGAGGCCTTTGAAACCAAACCAACTGAACCAGCAGGCATCCCTGGAGGTATTTGATCCGAATTTCTGGACCCCCGCATTCATAAGCACTGGCTAATTTTGATCGAGGGGTGTCCCAGTCGGGGAAGCCTTCACTTTTGGGAGAGTTGAACTTTCTGTGGATAAATACTCCCGGATAGAACACCAAATCCAACTGGTGCAATTGTGTCCATCCATAGTACTAATCAGGCTCTGGCAGGAAAATGTTGGATACCCCGGCTCCGGAACGGCTCCCTTCCAACCACCAGCTAGGCAACAAACGCTTGGCGCCGGAGAATCCCCATGCTGACGTCCTGGAGACTTCCGCTCGAAAACCCGAAGACGGCCCAGTTGCAGCCACCAGCTAGGGTCCTCCAGTATAGAGCTTAAAGAAGGGTACCCTTTTTCTGTAGTCTATTTTAGTAGGGGAACTCCAAAAAAAGGCAAAAGGGCACCACTGAAGCCTAGCAGGTAAATCCACAAGTTTCGTCGGGTCGATCTCTCACGCCGATTCGATCTCTCGCCGCTGGCCTCAACACTTCCCGGATCCTGGAATCGTGAGATCCGGAAGTCCCGTGGGCTGTACGCTCGTGATGTCACGTCTACCTTTTTTGCTGTGGCGATTTTTTCGCTAAAGGAACAACCATCACGCCAGAAGCTGAAAGAACAAAACTAGCCGGAAACTAAAACTACAGCGGCAACTGGCATCCGCTGCCGAGTTTTCTGCGGGCTCGTCAGACGTGTCGTCCGAACGTCTGCTTAGGGGGCGGGGGAGAGTGAGGACAGCTAGCAGTCCCTTGTACATGACTGCAGAGGGAGTTTACTCTCTGGAGTGGCAAACATGTGGTTTCACAGGGAGTGCAAAATGTTGACCTCTTCTGTCTGGTAGTACTATTGTGGCAAAACTGGCGTCACGGTTGAAATTGTTCCGCCGTTGTTCAAAATGCTGAAGGGCCACATAACGGTCAAACCTAAGGGTACTAAGTACGAAGTGAGGCTTAAAACCACAAAAACAACTACAACAACAACTCTGGCTAGAGTAAGATGGCGAACTACAACAAGGGGCGAGCTGGGAAAACACATCGGAGCAAAAGAGAAATTGAAGCTAAACTTATCAAGGGGCGCCAAACCGCTTTCGAGGTCCCCTTCAAAATGATCTCACCCTTTAAGGTCTTTTGTTGCGCCTGCAAGCTAGCGTGCGTAGTTTTCAATCCGGCCACCATTCATGTCGTGTCAAAGGGATACCAACGGGAAACCGCTCATGAGATAATCTGGGTAGCCATAGTTTGAGACGAGCCAATGTTGCGGGTAAGACCAGTGAACACGCCGGCAACTGATCATGATTTGCGTTTCATGTGATTGCTTCCGTAGGAAAACATAGCAATCATCAGGCAGAACGGATTGACGCCTGGTCCAGAAGCCAAAGAAAAGGTACAATCACAGAAGCTGACAGGAGAGAGTACCTTCCTTGTGGGGAACCCCCTGTCCACTTTCATGATTGTTGGAAAAAGGGTAGGCAAGCATGACCCAAAGCCTTTCAACATCAATCTCCAAAATAGACAATCACAATCAAGTGGATTTGGTCACCGGGATGGAGAATTCCAAGCTAGTTGGAGGAGTGTGACAGTGTGACGAGTCTGGTACTGTGGAACAGACCAAACCAAAGTTGAGATACTCTGAAAAAACATGGTACCGACAAAAAACTACCTGTAAGCGGCGTGACTGACTACTATTGTGTGTCAAACTATGGGCCCCTTCAATCCCATTCGAGTGTCAATGGTCTTGATACACCAACATGGTGATGCTACTTGTTTTGCTCAACTGGGTTGCGTTGCTCAACCCCAATGTCCCGCGAAAACAACAAGGCTGCGGATTCTGGAGGACCATATTCGTCAGAATCCCTGAGATACGCCCAACCAAAGGATATTTTCCGCCTGAGCTGTGCGCCTCTGGACTACGATGTTCCGCTCAAATCACACATCTGGGTTTTGAATAACAAAACCGGATGGCCCCAAACCCCCTCTAATCTTTCTTGACAATATTTCCAGAAGTGATAGATTCCCTTTAAAACCACCCAGGGAGAACAACAAATATCCCTTTCAGCAAATGGAAGTAACCAGGCCCCTGATTGACGTCCTCGTTCTCTTTCTTGTCGCCCCACCAGGCCAATTCCGGTGGCACCTTGGAGCGCCCGCACGTTCGGGGGGGTCCTTCAAGGGCAGGGGAGTCGTACCCTTTGGGTCATAACTCAAATTTTGAGCCATACATAGATGTGTGCATATGTATATATATGTATGTTTTCCCCAAAGCCCAAAAAAAGGAAGAAAACACTGCACCTACCATTCCTACCCGCGAATTCTGAAGGAAGGTAGATCCACGGGGGCGGGGTACCATATATCTCCAAACAAACAAAGCCTCCCCTGGAACGTTGGATATTCAGCACATGTCCCAACAAACCGCCATGTAACCTTTCAAAAGGGGCTTCGGTTCGGGGTGGTGAAACACTTGGGGGTTACCACCTTTTGAGGTTTCCTCTTCAAACTCAGTGATCTTCCTAGTCTCTAGGCTCTTGAGCAATGATCATGGCTCACGAGCTTCCGAGCAAAGGCCCGCAGTCGCTTTTGTGTGGCGCGGCAGATGCTAACCCCATGACCTACATGCGATCTGGTCCATGATGCGTGGGAATTGTATCACACGTGTACCATGCAGATATTATGATGCTGGTCATCTCAGTATTTTGTTGCTCGGGAAGGTGTATGATGCTCATATATTCAAGTGTTTCTTTCATGGTGATTCATCATTAGCAGTGAAGTCATCCTAAACCATGCCAGCAACACGTGTGGCGTAAAATTATGACACCGTAGTCAAACCAGGGAAATGATGGCTGGCGCTGCATGATTGTCTCGATACGGTGTTTTGCCTCACTTGCGTCGTGATGTGTCTTGGTCTTATGATCCCCAATCCCCCCTACCTTCGCACCGTCCTCAGATTCCCTTCTCTCGTCTTCACAAAACAGAAAGCATGTTTGCTGAACATGGAACTTTGGTGTCTAACTCCCCCTTCCCCCAATGTCATTTTGAAGTTGCTTCGTGGGTGACTTATACCTGACTGGCTTGGCTGTGACCTAATCAGGGTCCGTCAAACTCGTTGAGGTCCCGCTGATAATTTGGCACTCATTCTCATGATAACATGCCTTTTCCCCTCCCCCCCCTCCCAAAACACCGCTCCACAAAACCACAAACTAGAGGTGTGTTAGGGGAGGGGTGCTTGGGCCAGGGCCGGGGGGGGGCAACTCGGTCAAAACGAGAAAGACTCTCCAAAACACGACCAAATTCATCAGCCAGGGGCTGATTGATCCTGGATCCTGACCCAGGAATGGACTTGTTGTTGGCCAACGCTCAACTGACGGGGCCATGGAGTAAGTACCCCAAATCTAGGATACCCATCACGTCTTTACGCAGTTTCATATCATAAGGTACGCATCATCAAAACTTGGCCAAACGTGTGGCCATGGCTCTCTCAATATACACCTGTACAATGTTTGCCTAACATCCCCACTTTTAGGTCGATGGCCATCCCTACACCCAAATCAAAGTAAAGTGGTCGTTTGACCGTGGCACATATGAATCAGTTTAAGGTTTTTTGGCGACCGCGTGGGCGTTATCTCAGTTTAAAGTGGTGGCAAAAAGGGCACCTGTTGATTGACTTTAGGGAATCTGTTAAACAAAGAAGAAGCTGGGCGTCCGTGTCGTCAGGGGGATGTTTGTCTCATTTTGGAGGGCTTTCTCCAGAAAAAGATGATGCTCAATTTATATTTCCCCTAACACCACACCCAAAGGAGAGTCACTTCAATTTAAGCCCGAAACCAATCTGGACACATGATGATTTACAAAACGAAAGCAAGACATCTAAGGAAAAGAAGCCTTCCTCGCGGGTGTTCACGCGGTGTTCACGCATGGTGAGCCATTCATAATCATATCTGCGACAGGATCCCAGCCTATTCCAACCTTCTTGTTAGCCAAAGGACCTTAAGGACCTCAAGTCCTAGTCCAACAAAAAAGGAGGGCAAGGGTGGGGCGGGGAAATGCGGACAAAGCCTCCCCGCACCCCCTCGCCAACCTCCCATTGTCCCTTAAGGGAATAATTTGGGCTGTGAGCATTTGCGCAAACATCTTCACTTTTGACTACCCCCAGAGCAAAATACGCGGCTGAAGATCCAACCCAGTCGCAAACTAGTTCACAATTCGCCAAAGGTGCGGATTTCTCCAACATGGCTTCCCCGATGGCTCAAAGTTGGGTGTCCCTTGAAAGGTGCTCCGCCAATTTTCTTTCGGACACTTCCATTTCCATTCTGAGCCCAGGGATCCGAATCTTTTCAGAAAACCACCAACAAAAAAAATCCTAGGGAAAAAGCGATCGGTTATTGAAAAGAATGATGGTTGAAAAGAATGGAATCGGAATCAACTAGGTCCTCCAGTAGAGAGGATAGAATAAGGGCACCCTTGTTTCTGCAGTCTATTTTAGAAGGGGAACCCTCCTAACCAAAGAAGAAACGGAAAAAGTTGGCACCTGGCTGGGGGACCCAGTCAACCCCTATATTTTTTGGGGAGAAAAGTCCCAAAAGGACCTTGGCCGTTGGCCCACGCCTCGCCTGGTCGCTGTCGCCGGAGGCCGCGATCTCTTTGATCGCCTTCCTGAAGTCCCGGTCCAGTCGGCAGTCTAGACCTCGCGCCGCAGGCATTTCTGGCTGGTCAAGAACGAAATCGTGGCCCCAGTGAGCATTCGAATGCAACCACTAAGATTGGTGCACCAACCCCAAATTGGGATTTGCTTGGTTTTGACCCACAGCCTTCTCTCTGTTGCAACCGAAGCAAAAAGAAGCGCTATTTGCATGTCCCTTGTGAAACCACCGTACCAACAGTAGGTTGATCAGTCGGCTAAGGATAAACACCAGGAACAGGTGGAAAGACACAACAGATGCAACGGCATCTTCAGCATTGCATGTTTGGAAACGCACAGTGCCAGGCTCCCTCGAGGATAGATGGGCCAGCAGCATCCCCTAACACAGTCGAAACAGGGACCTGCCCTTTGAAGCTGCCTGCTGATTTGGGGGTGGTTTCATTGGGTTCACATTCCCGAGCGGGCTCCCTGACTCCAAACCACCAGGCTACTTGATATACTGCACCAATGAGCTCCTGAAATCAGGCTTGGAAATGAAACTCACTTCCTGAGTGAATTGATCAACGAAGTTCAACCTGTTTGTTTGCCACGCAATGTGTCTTCCCAAAAAGCAACAAGTCCATCAACTCAGGAAGCGGGCATAGTCCCGTCCAGCCTGACAACAGCGACCACATCTGTTGGATGCGTGCTTTCAGCCTGACAGCATCTCCTGGCAAGCACCGAGTTCCCCTACCTGCTGAGACCCACCTCTGTGTGGGCGCGTCTGTGTGTGTGTGTGTGTGTGTCTGTGTGTGTGTGTGTGTGCGCGTGCGCGTGTGCGTGTGCGTGTGCGTGTGCGTGTGCGTGTGCGTGCGCGTGCGCGTGCGCGTGGGCGTGGGCGTGTGCGTGTGCGTGTGCGTGTGCGTGTGCGTGTGCGTGTGCGTGTGCGTGTGCGTGTGCGTGTGCGTGTGCGTGTGCGTGTGCGTGTGCGTGTGCGTGTGCGTGCGCGTGCGTGCGTGCGTGCGTGCGTGTGCGTGTGCGTGTGCGTGCGTGCGTGTGCGTGCGTGCGTGCGTGCGTGCGTGCGTGCGTGCGTGCGTGCGTGCGTGCGTGCGTGCGTGCGTGCGTGCGTGGGTGGCGTGCGTGCGTGCGTGCGTGCGTGCGTGCGTGCGTGCGTGCGTGCGTGCGTGCGTGCGTGCGTGCGTGCGTGCGTGCTGCGTGCGTGCGTGCGTGCGTGCGTGCGTGCGTGCGTGCGTGCGTGCGTGCGTGCGTGCGTGCGTGCGTGCGTGCGTGCGTGCGTGCGTGCGTGCGTGCGTGCGTGCGAGCGTGCGTGCGTGCGTGCGTGCGAGCGTGCGTGCGTGCGTGCGTGCGTGCGTGCGTGCGTGCGTGCGTGCGTGCGTGCGTGCGTGCGTGCGTGCGTGCGTGCGTGCGTGCGTGCGTGCGTGCGTGCGTGCGTGCGTGCGTGCGTGCGAGTGTGTGTGTGTGTGTGTGTGTGTGTGTGTGTGTGTGTGTGTGTGTGTGTGTGTGTGTGTGTGTGTGTGTGTGTGTGTGTGTGTGTGTGGGCGCGTGCGTGCGTGCGTGCGTGCGTGCGTGCGCGTGCGTGCGTGCGTGCGTGCGTGCGTGCGTGCGTGCGTGCGTGCGTGCGTGCGTGCGTGCGTGCGTGCGTGCGTGTGTGTGTCGGTGCGTGCGTGCGTGCGTGCGTGGCGTGCGTGCGTGCGTGCGTGCGTGCGTGCGTGCGTGCGTGCGTGCGTGCGTGCGTGCGTGCGTGCGTGCGTGCGTGCGTGCGTGCGTGCGTGCGTGCGTGCGTGCGTGCGTGCGTGCGTGCGTGCGTGCGTCTTGCTGATGTATAGCAGTTGCTTTGGTTGCTCTTGGGGTTGGCTTAGTTTTGTCGTTTTGTGGTTGTCAGGACGGGCGGGTCAGCCTGTTAAAATCGAAACCGCAATGACGACAATGACATTGAGTTCCTCCTTGTCATGGATGTTCTTCATACTCACGTTTAATCTTGGGGTTGGCTGAGTTTTGTCGTTTTGTGGTTGTCAGTACGGGCGGGTCAGCCTGTTAAAATCAAAACCCCAAAGATGACAATGACATTGAGTTCCTCCTTGTCATGGATGTTCTTCATACTCACGTATAATCGTGGGGTTGGCTTAGTTTTGTCGTTTTGTGGTTGTCAGTACGGGCGGGTCTGCCTGTTAAAATCAAAACCGCAATGACAATGACATTGAGTTCCTCCTTGTCATGGATGTTCTTAGGTCTTCATACTCACGTATACTGTACTGATATTGACACTTTTCGCGTTGGCTTTGTGTTGTCATCAGCAGGAGCAGCTCAGGCTTTAGGAAAAATACGGTTTAATAAGGCTTGAATTTGGTCATCGCATGACCTTCATACTGATGCATCTTGAACACTTAACATTACCTTTCAACAGTTTTCCAACAATCATTGTCATTAAGTGCAGTCAAACGTTAAATAAAATGGGGGGAAATTACCTAAAACATGCAGGGGCGTTAATTGGTTAAGATGCCATCGAGCCCATGGCCTTCAACCCGCCCAAGCCGCCGCCGCGTCCCCTTTTTTCGCGCGACGCCTGAAGGTTGACAAGGCGAGCCATCTAATTATTTGCCAGGCTTTGTGCTAGACATGAGCTGCTGCCGGTAATACTCAGCCCTCATCTTGTCTGAAGACCAGTGTTTGCCTTGGTTGTTTTTCTGAAACTGGTTCCAGCGCGACAGCGGCTTTCCGCCACGACGCTCACTGTCACGTCTCTTCTGGTCGTTCTTGTTCTCTTGGATGAACGCGCTTGTCGCGGACCGCGTTGAAGGCCGAGTGATCTCGCCGCAGCATTGGCACCTGCTGTCCTGGGTGGCAGAGTCTCAGGTTAGCGGGCGGACTTGGGCCAACCTTATTACACCTGCCTAAGCCCACTCGTGACCTTACTTCGTGGCATTTCGTGGCCAAGCAAGTCCATGTCAACCCAAATTGCAACATAGGCGCAAATGCACATAACAGCTGGGACGTTACTCGAAAGACCCTTGAATGACAATTTTCAGGCTCAATGCTTGGCGTACGGCCAGTGTTATGTTGACCACAGGAAAATCTGATGCCATTGAGGATGAAATCTTGAGGGCCTTCCAAACGCAAAGAGGCAACACGTTCAACTCTCAGCTGAGCTGGGCGGCCTTAGCCACCACCCACCTAAAAGAAACCGGTTCTTTGACAAAGCGTCTGCTGGGGGTGTCAACGGCGGTGCTGGTAGGCTGCTGATCATGTCGCCAGCCTTCTGCAGCAGGCATCGCAACAGCCATTTCAAGACTTCATAGATGACAATGCCGATGGCAATCTCGAGCACCAACGGCCACCATGGCTCTGCCTGCCCGTCCATTGAGCTGGTCCCTGCTCGAGACCCAACTGCTGCGGGCAGCGACGCTGCGGTCATTGCCAACTCGAACGCGAATGTCGACGGGCCTTTCCGAAATTAGCCTTGGTTGACCGCAGCGCAGCCGACGAATCTATGCGAAAATAGACTAAAGCTTTAAGCCACCGCCGATGAGCCCCGTTAAGACAACACGGCATTGATCGGAAGCCCCTTTGTGAAATGAAACACTTGCAGAACAAATTGACAACTTTTCATGTCTTTCCTGTCCCGCAGCCTTGCCGGGATCATCCTACTGTCGCCTTCATCGCCTTCACCCGGACATGAACAAGGCGCTCTGTGGCGATGATGCCGCACGCCGCCCAATGACTAATTTGAAGTACTAAATTCAGTAGGCGGCTGCTCTGGCAAGGGATGACCCGCACCATGTCGCTTGGCCGAAAACGCGCGATGTCTAGCTTGGATTTGTCCAATGAGCTTGTGGACTTGCTTGCCCCTCCGGCGCCTATGAGCATTGTCGCTTTGAATCCGCCGTGTCATTTGCGCGACTTTGCGGGCTCTTAGCAAAGACCAGGGCGCTACCGACCATCGTCTAAGCCAATACGGCCCTGTGAAAATAGTTTTACGCAAATTATTATAGGTTCCTTTTCAAGCTCGAAGTGTTGAGAATCTAACCTTTGTAACAGCTTGCCCCCACTCAGAATCACGAAGCAATGTCGTTGTCTCCACTGGCGGGGAGACTCAGATACCCGTTGACGACCATTTGGAAAGGCGAAGTCTGCGCCGCAGCGGAGACCCAGTTTGAGCTTCCAGAGGAAACTTGGCGACATTAAATTGTTTGTCTCAGACTTAGGATGCCGTCAGTTTAAAATAAAGGTGTTGGTCTGCGATCCGCTCTCGTGCAACCAAGGACATTGACATGGAGGCGATCGAGCCGAACACTGAGTCCGCAGCCTTGGCCGAGTGGGCGCGCATCTTCCTTTGCTTCTGGCCAGCGGCAGCAATATTCAGCTACCACGAGGTGGAGACTTACAAGGTGGAAATGTTCATTGTCAATGCTGCTGTTGCGGGCGATGACAAGGTCCTCATTCTGAGGGTGAAGCACTTAAAAGGCGAGCACGAAGGCAAAAATCAAGCCATCGTTTTGGGAAGGCAGTGACATGGACCGTGCCACAGCAGCGCGCAGAAAATTGCAAAACCGGAGCGGCTGCCAGCTTGCGAGTCGTTCGACGGACTGCCGTGCAACTCAGGGCTTGGTGAAACACGCTGCTTCCAGGCATGTTTGTTGAACTGACGATGTGTGTTGCTCATGTCATTCATTTGCTTCCGATCTTCAACTATAAGACTATCAACGGAGTTAAACTCGGTGGCCCTGAGTCGCCCGATGCAGGTCGGGTGATTCAGGACTTCCGATGACTTGCCGCCCAACCTCAGTGTTGACTTCAATTGTCAATCAATGAAGTCAAGTTGGCTTGGAGCTGAAGATGGGTCACTTGCAGTCACTGGGGCTCAGTGGCACTGAGTCGCCCGGTTGCAGTCGGGCGACTCAGGGCCGCAGAGCCCCGCTGCCTTATTTTTGGACGAGTCAGCGTCAGTCAACGGGACTTGGCCTTTATTTCGCAAGTTGCTTGAGGCGTTCTGGAGCTGACAATTGCCGTTCAGCAGGCGCTAGTATGTGTTTAATTTAACGTCTTTGGTTGAACAACCTGGCATGGGCATCATTGGACCCTACTTGCTTTAAACTCATTTGTTGTTTCCATTTAAGTATGGCGAAGCACTTTTTCCCCATGGAAAACATTTTTGAGGAATCCCCCTGCGCCGGGTCACCCAGCAGTAGTGTGGCAGCAACGCAACGCCCCAACCAAACCGTACACTGCATCTGGCAAATGGCCTTTCACCTTGGCGGAATCAGCCCAAATGTCATGTGGAAGCTTACTGATGAGCTGGGAGGCCAGCATCGCCCGAGGAAGCATCCGCTGCAAAATGCTCAGCGACATTCCGTCGCCAATGGTCGCGCCCATTTGTCTGGCAGGAAACGACTGCAGGACCTCATCCACCAGCACTTTTGGCCATCTCTGCAGCGCAGCCATTTCCCAGATGTTCATCCATCGATTCAGCGTCACTAGGAAATGTCCATTTGACGATGCCCTGGACTTTGTCAAGCATGGGCTGCACTCCAGCATGACACACCGAAACATTTCTGTGGCCCCACCGTCGCACACGATCTGCCTCTTCACATCCCAGCCCTTCGCTTCAGCAAATGCCTTGGCAGCTTTGATGTTCTTCAGGGCCAAGTCTGTGACATCCCGCTTCTGCTGCACGTTGTTGATGATGAAGCGGCTGAGCGAAGGGCAAGTGATAGGATCAGGAAAGACACGCCGCATCTCCTCTTTCACTGCCCATGCCTTTGAGACGGCCACGAGGTACAGCCTTGGCCTGCTGTGCGGGATTCCCCCATGGACCTTCGTGTCGAGGACCTGGGCCCGTACGGAGTAATTGCAGAGGCGCAGAATCTTCACCACCGCATCCAGCACCGCTTTGCATTTCGGGCCGCTAAGCCCCCGCACATTTTCAAACACTGCGAGCCGTGGCCTCTTTTCCACGACGTAATCGAGGCTGTGTATCAAAACGCAGCCCCGAACATCTCCTAGCGACTGCTGGCGACCAGCGCTTGAAAATGCTGGGCAAGGAGCTCCGCTGACGTAAAGGTCACAGGCCGGAGCGCTGGAGTTGTCCCGCGAGGTGATGTCATCGTACACCTTTTCCTGCATTTCGAACTTGCTATTGGATTTAAGAAAGCAGAAAACACAAAAACTTTCGTCTAAATCTAAATGAGATGAGGAACTGGCGTATCTCCAAAATGCGCGTGCATCTGCAAGGCCATTTTCCTCCTGGCGGGGTCGATGTCCTTGGCTCAAGGTTCCAGCCCAGCAACAATTTTGACAAAACGGAGTGCCGCAATGCAAGCAGGCGGCCGAAATGAAAGCAGTGCTCACCCGAATTGACTGGCCGAAGGCCAGCTTCAAGCTGACAAAGTCGGAGGACAAACCCGAGCAGTCAGACCCAAGTCGGACCACAGACGGAGCCGCAGCCCTTTCTCCAGGTCCAGTTTCGCGGCCAAGGCGACTGTTTGCGGCTTTCTTCTCAAGCTGCTCAATCAGGGCTTCAGCAAACTTCCTTAGCTCGCAAAAACGCAGCTCGTTCAGTCAAGCCTTGACAGGCATCACTGCTGACAGACTCTGATTGAAAGCAAGGATCCTTTGGTCACTGTTCGTAAGGTCGCCGGCTGGCCGCTTCTTCGAAGTCTTGGCAGCTGCTTGCGTAGGCGTTGCTTCCTTGGTTTTCGTCTTGGTCTTAGCCGTCTTCAAGACCTTCTTGGCGTCGCCTTTGTGCCCGCATGCCTTCTGGTCTTTGTGTCTCTTTCTGCCGTTCTTCTCTTTCGCGGGCTCTGAAGCCATGGCAAAATCGAGGTCCATCTTGCCTAATTGATTGACATGCCGCTTCTCTTGAGCATGTACTGATCTGCAACAATTTTCAGAACAAGCCGCCCGGCAAGAAAGACAAAACATGAGCAATGACAATGACGAGGCACTCGCAGGGGGGATTAAATGTCCTCGTCACCACTCAGTTGCGGAAACCTAAGCCTAGGCGCTGCAGTCACATTATTTTACACCGCTCTGAAGTTTGTGTCGCTCGTCATTGTGATTCAGATTGAAGGTCAATCCAGTCACTCAAAGCCCTAATAAGGTGTCCTTTCGCCCAGTCTTCAGCTCAGCAGCTTCCAATTTACATTGATGCCTCTGCTTAATATTAACTTGAGCAAAGCCAGCAGTAAGTTTCAATAGTTCAAAACACCGACGCCGTCCCCTAGCCGGGCCTCGCAGGGACACAAGACCCTAGTAAGGCCCGGCGCAAGGACGGTGTTTCACCCACGACGTTGCGCCGCCGAAGAAAACATATTTGATAGTTGATCCGCCGCGGAAGTCTGGGCCTAAGCGTCTTGAACAAAAAGCAGCCAGGATTGCTGCGGCCTAGCCTAGTATGCTCACTGACTGGCCGAGTCTGATTCAGAATCGTCAATCAGCTGGGAGGCCGGCGGCGCGTTGCCAGTCGGTTTTTCCTTCTTCTGCTTCTTCTCCGCCTTCCCCGTCTTCTTATTCGTCGTCTTTGGCTTCTTAGGCTCCGGCTCAGGCGCCGGATCTCCGGGGGCGGGCGTCGGCCGCTTTGGCGTCTTCTTGCCCTTTTCGGCTTCCGCATTGTTCTTGCCAGCTGCCGCCCACTCAGGCGCGTAGAACGTAGACCCTTCTGTCTGCATCTGTTGCTTGACAAACTTGACCAGCTCACTCTGGAGAAGCGAAGCGTGAGTCTCTGTCATGGTCAGGGCCATGTAAGGAATCCTCCGCAGCAAGGCCGCCTTGGCCAGATCTCCTGCGCCTGGCGTGCAATCCAGCACGCCTGTGATCTCGTACGCGGCCAGGGCGTCTGAGTACAGCGTCACCGGCAAGTGGTTGAAGAAGGCAGGCTCATAAGAGTCACCGTCTCGCTGCTGTTCTTCATTCTCCTTTGGGTCCTCGGCAGAATCTGCGCCCATCATCTTGTCTCCGTACATCTCTTTCCTGACAAATCGGGCGACGCATATGATTGAGGCCCCCAAACATGCTACTATTTAAAGGCACGATTAAATTTGAGTCGGGCTGCTTATTGGTCACAGTTAAAGTCCACTCATCCGAAGCGCTGCCCAAACCAATCCAGCCGATGCAATTCCCTCGGTTGGAGCCGGGGAATTTGGCGTGTTTGCGTTCTGGCAGCCAAGTGGACATGGGCTCGGTGCTGATCACGTGCCAGCGCTGAATCTGGTTGATCATGCCGCGGTTCAGTTTCTTCTTTCCTTCCATTGACTCCTCGACAGGATTGAAAGACAAGTAAAACCGATGAAAGCGAAGACCAAAGCTTTCAAATTTGACGAATTTATAAGTACACAATCGAATTTTGAAACGGACATCGTCGTCCTGGCTGAGGCACAGCGTGATCTCCGTGTGCTCCAGGTAGTGCGCCAAGGCCCCCTTGCCATCCTTCGACTTGAACGGCGCCAAGAGGCTCTCCAGCACGTTCCGCCCAGCATCGTTCAAGAAAATGAAGTCTCCGTCAATTGGACGGTCGAAGTGATCCTCTGCCACCTTCTTGTTCGCCAGGCCGCCGCGGCCCTTGATGCTGCCGTGGATCAACTTTTTCATGAGGGCTGGGCTCAGTGGCGGAAACCTTCGGTCAGGCCTTTTGGCGGCCTCTGCAAACAGGTTGGCGTCAAAGTGGATCATGACACCGCTCTTGCCCTGCACGCCGCGGAGGTCGCCATTCAGGCCGCTATCCCCTACGGCCCGGGCAACGGCAGACTGGGTTGGAGGCTCGGCCCGCAACGACACATAGATCGCAACCTGTTGCGCTGCCGTCGCTGTCCAATGCCTTCGTTGACTGCTCACGCATTGCCGCAACAATGGCGCACGCTCGCACGAGCAAAGCAACGTCAAATTCAATTCTCTCCAAGGCACTCAGCCGAGCCCTTGGGGTACTTTGAAGGCTGCGGAGCCACGCTGCCCTGCGCGATCTTCGTGCACTCGTCCTGCTCGTCCTGCTCCTCCTCGGCCGCCTTGTAGAGCGCTTTCTCTGCAGCTAGTTCATTGTCTTTTGCTGCCACGCAAGCCTTCCATCGTAGACTGAACGTCTCGATCTCGAGCAGCTCAAGCGGGTTGGCTCCCTTTCCTTTCTTCAGAAGAGCAATCAAGGGGCCGTTGAGCGTCGTCGTGTACAGGATGTCCTTCGCGCCAAGGGGGCCATTGCCAATAATGCTTTTAAGATTGCATTGCCCCCCCCACCTCGATCAACCTCAGCACAAGCATGCTGGAGCGCTTCAACGAAGACATCCATTGAACTTCAGATGGACCTTCAAGGTTAGCAGCGGTCACGTATTTCCGGTAGCTGCAAATCGTCATGATCTTCGAGTGGATCTTGGCAAGGTCCTGAGTGTCGAACTGGCTGCGTGGCATCTCCACCTGAGTCCATCAATGCAATGCCTAACACCACGCATTTTTTCAGAAGCCTAGCAGCCATTGAACACAATAAACTTGAACCACAGATCCATGTTGATAAGTTAGTTTACTTGCCAAGACTGAAGAGGGCCGTGTTCAACAAGTGTTTGTTGATGGACAACTCGCTCTCAGGCCACTTTTCTCTTGCCTGCAAAAAGTGATGCGCCACAGTTCGCTTCAGCTTCAACAGCTCGACCAGCGATGCGGCTGTGGGCGTCCCAGCGAGGTAGGTCTTGGTGATGGTCTCGCGCTCAAGCGCTCCTCCCTCCACCATGTCGCAAATCACTTTCAGAATCCATTGCCTCAATAGATGGTCGCAAAGCAAAAATAAAAGCAATTGCGCAGATTCAGAAAGTCCGATGGCAGCGCTGTTCCCCGGCCTGGTCTCCATGTTCTCGCTTTTTTCAATCAGCACCCGAAGTTTCTGAAGGGAGTTCAATGGCGACTCCAAGCCATACTTGCTCTCCAACTTGTCCAGCACCTCGTTGCAGGTTGTGTCCACGAGCAACTTCTCATAGACGAACAGGCAGTCCTTCACGAATCCATCCGCCATGTCGCCTTTCACGGAGGATTTCGCCATGAGGTGGGCCTTGGACCGGAAGATGTCTTGCACCTCCTTAACTCCAAGTCTCTCGCCAGCCTCGGACTCCTTCTTGTTTTTGAAGGCAGTCGCCTCAAAAGCGAGTTGTCGAGCGCT
>CAUJNA010000959.1:0-82500 GCA_963377175.1 Effrenium voratum
ATGTGGGTGTGTCTTTCTTTCAGGATACCCTTTTTGGGGTTGGTTTAAAGGAACACCAAAAAGAGAACGTTTATTTTTTGGGTGGGGGGTCCCTAAAGAAGGACACACCCAACGTAAGTATTTTCATGCAACACTATACAATTCAAGATATACAGCAGTTCAACGCCCATCTGACACCACCTGTTGAAACCACAACTCCAAAAAGAGCGCGGGCAGTTTGAGTGGGAAGACATCTCGCCAAAGGCCCCCCCTCCTTTGAGGTCCACCTTCTTGCCAACCATGGATGCGTACAGGATGGTTTTGGCCGACTACCATTCTCTGCACAAAGGCCTCCTATCTGCTTTCACGACTGTTGGACAGCGGGTGGGCACTTGGGTTGTTGCAACTTCTCTATGTCCGAGGGGGTCAAGGGACGAAACAACCCAATCCCCAGAGCCCAAAAAGTACGAGGCTATTGATCTGGTGGCCCAGTAATGGTGTTGTTTGTCCTTCTTTTGGGAGAGGTTTGCCGTTGAAATGAACCAACAAAACCGGGTAACAAATGCAGATGGGTGTCTCAAATATTAGCGACAACTTTCACGTTGGTTTCCTTTGGTTTCCTCTACCCATTCAAAAGGAGGGTTCACCATTTTGAGAAACACTCGAATCCAAGGTTTGTCTTCAAATCGGGAGAGCCTTATGGGTGCCTTTGATGTCAAATAAACCTCCTCAAAGAAAACATGGTTCCGTTGAAGCACGGTCCCTTCCCCCCCCGCCCCCCCAAATGGGCAACCCCCCGATCTTGTTTCGGTAACTCCTTTTTGTTCCAAAAGGCCAATCAAAATGGAGCCATTCTTTTTTCTTTGGGGGGAATCCCATTTAACCCCTATGGGTCGCTTGGGTTCCCTCGAGCTAACCAGCCCCTGAGCTACAGGCCGTAGTTCCCCTTTGAGGCAAAGAACAGCAAGGCCACGGGCCCATTTGGCTTCCAGAACAACTTTTTGCAACCAACCAGCCGCGGGCTACCCGCATCTCAAAACCCTTGGGATTCTCTTTCATTTCCCCTAAACACTTTCCACCCCCAAAAAAACAACATGGTTCCCTTTAAGCCCTAAAAATGCCCCCCCCCCCCCCCTTTTTCGCCCCCCCCCCCCAAAAAAAAACATAAATAAACAAATAAATAAATAAAATCATGAAAATAGAAAGATAAATAAAAAAGCAACAACAACAAAACACAAACAAACAAGAAACATGACATAAAAATGAACTAAGCCACTCGCAACTTTCAGGCGGTGTGCAGCCTGGCGAGCAGCGGCCTGTGCTGCGTGGCCTGCTGGCTGCTGGGCCTCGCGGAGTGCAGCCCCGGCCAGGCGAGGCGGCGAGCGGCTTCGGCCTCGCCTGGGCGGACCTCGCCCGGGTCGGCGGGTTTCTTGAGGCAAGCCCTCAAGCTGAAACTCGTTTTTGGGTAAATTGGGGGGACCTGCAATCATGCATTATATATAAATATGTAGATTATATATGTATATATATATATATATATATATATATTTGGGGGGGTGTAGCGTTCCGGCTGTTTTGGGGAGCACCATTATCGTTTTTGTTTTTTTTGGGAGGGATCTCGGGAAAAGCAACCTTGTTAATCGGTTCTATGATCCGGGATCCCTTTTTGCCCTGGTCGACGCTTAGCATCTTGGATCTTTGCCCTGCAACATTGGGCTCCCGAAGATTCAACCCCAAAATGGTTGCAATTGATTTTGCGAGGCTTTCAACTCGACACCGACAGGTTTCCAAACTCCGCTTGCCTGTTTGTTTCTTGGTGGATACTTTTGCTGGCACGCAGATCTAGCAACCTGGATGGGCGTTCCGGAGCCCAAGCTGTGGCCAATGAGGGGGGCAAAAACCGAAGTTTTCGTTAGTTTCATTGTTGGCCGGAAGACTATTCGTGGGTTTTAGTTCATATCGACACTTCCAAAAATATTCGGACCCCACAAGTGGCTCGATATATGCTGAGCTCGGCGTTGCTCGTGCGCGATTCATTCCTTGATGCCAGGAGGTTGGGCTTTAGCCATGGCTGCAATTGGCTTGAAAGGAAACCAAAAGGACTTGGGGTCCAGTCCCCATTGTAGGCTCAGATGAGACATGGGGCCGTCAAGATCACAGGTTCGTGTGCTTACTTTTTGATCTATCCACAAGTGATTTCCTGGTTTTGAGCGTAAGTGACGGATGGCAGGTGCCCGACCGCACATGCCTGGACTCGCACGATCTTTATAAACAAAGTGAGAATATTTCATATACAACATTAAAACCAAGCAATACATATATATATATATATATGGTACCCCCCCCAAAAAAACACACACACACACACACACAAATACACCAGGTTTTGAACGAAAACACTGGTATTTACAGAGCTTTGTCACCAAAACCTGCATCTGCCAGAACACACACTTTTCAGGTCCACTGTCTGCATCTGTCAAAAGCCTCTCATTTGGCAGCCGATGCATGCTGGAACCAAGCACTATGATTGCGTAAGGGCATCTCTTCAAGGAAGCGCTCTGGAAACTGAAGAAACCGAAAAGAAAAAAACAAAAAACAAACAAACTGGAAACAACTGAAAAAAACTGAAAAAAACAACAACAACTAAAAAACCAAGGATTCAGGGGGAAATGGCCCCCCCCAGGCATGTCCCCCCGAATCCGAGTGTTTTCAGTTTTTCAGTTTTTTCCTGTTTTTCTCTCTATTATTTTCTTCTCTCATTTTGTTTTAAACCTTTTTTTTTCTTTTCCTTTTTTCTTTTTCTTTTTCATTTTTTTCTTCTTCAGTTGTTTTCCCAGTTTGTTTCAGTGTTTTTCTCCACATTTTTTTTTCATTTTTGTTTTTCAGTTTTTTTTTCTTCAGTTTTGCCCTAGCATTCACCTTTGTTACTGCCCTAGTATTTTCTGAGTATTAGTCTTCCTTGCGTATTTCCCCAGTATTTGCCCTAGTATTCCTTTAGAATTCTCTAGGTATGCCCCGAGTACCTCAGAATCCCCCTAGTATTCTCCTAGTGTTCACCTTTAATATTGCCCTAGTATTCCCTGAGTATTTCCTTAGTATTGCCCTATGATTGCCCTAGTATTCCCCTATTATTGCCCTAGTATTCAGTTAGTTTAGTAGTCTCTTGATATACCCCTGGTATTTCCTCACTACCCTATAGTGTTACCTTGCTATTTCCCCTAGTAAAGTGATTGAATTACTAGGGGAATACCTTTAGTATTGCCCTGGTATTCCTCTCTTGGTATACCCCAAGTATTCTCTTAATATTCTCCTAGAATTTTCACGCCTCCGGCTCAGGCCGCCGACATTACAGGCCTGCTTTCTTATTTGCGTCCCTTTGGAATTGTCCCCTTGCCCCCCTTCCCCTCTAAGATCTTTGCCCCCCTTTCCCTGTTGAGATCCTTTCCCCCTTTCCCCCCGAAGGCCTTTTCCCCCCCTGAGATCTTCTCCCTTTTCCTCCCTAAGTGTTTTCCCCCCTTTCCCTGTTGAGATCCTTTCCCCCATTTTCCAAGGCCTTGTTTCCTCCAAGATCTTCTCCCTTTTCCTTCCTAAGATCTTTTCCCCCCTTTCCCTGTTAAGATCCTTTCCCCCCCTTTCCCCCTAAGGCCTTTTTCCCCCAAGATCTTCTCCCTTTTCCTCCCTAAGATGTTTCCCGGTTGAGATCCTTTCCCCCCTTTCCCCCCTGAGGCCTTCAGCACAGCCAACATCTCCAGCATTACTTGCATCATCCGCATCCTTGGCAGGCGCTGATGCGGATGATGCAGCTCGGGACGAGCTCCGGTTGGAAGGCCTTGCAAGAGGCTCACGCAGCTTTCTATGTGAGATCGGAAAGGGCGCAGGGCGCTCCCGGAAATTGGAGCTGCTGTAATGAGCTTCTGAAACTCACATTCCGGTTCAGCGCTACACTTGGGCAGTGTTTGGACCGGAACTCGAGGGAGCCGAGGGCGACAAAGGCAACTCCGTCGCGCGCCTTTGCGTCTTTGCCCGGAAGACGCCGTGCATGCGGTTTAGGGTGTGGCTGTTCGTCATTTGCTTTGCTTATGCTCAGCAGGAGATATAAGAATGGGAATGCTCTGAACCTTGCAAGGAATGGCTGGTGGGGAACCAGCAAGTTTGGGGCCCCAGATGCAGATTGCAGAGGATGCGGCGGGAGTTTCAATCCCGCAAGGTGCGTGTGCATGGTGTATTTGCGCCTGAAACTCCCAGCCGTGATGAATGCGTGACACATGGCTGTTTTGTTTTTGAGGGTACCCCTTGTTTTGCGGGTTTAAAGGGAAACCACAAGGAGAACCACAATAAAAGCCAAAATTTTGGGTGCACCCCTAGAAAAAACCCAGCCCATATCCTCTCCGGATCTGCGTCTTTAATGGCGAGAATGTCACTCAAGGCGTTCCACGGGGCATCTGAATTCGCGATGCGAGCGCGCGTGCCTCGGCCAATCATGTGCCGAGCAGACAACGTTTTTGCACAACCAGAGTTTGGGTTAGACTTGTTGTCAGTTGTTGCTTGGAGTGCCAACTTTACGTTGCTAAGGATGCAAAAACGGACCTGGGGGGAATCGAACACCCCAATGTTTTTACGCAACTGTGCCCGCAGAAGAAAGGATTTAGAGGAACGTCTTGGAATCACCGCGTGTTACGTGGCCCCGCAATAGTCTGAAACCGTGCCCCTGGGGAGGGGTAAGGGGAGGGGTAACAGGCAAAGAGGTAAGGAGCATTTCTTATGTGCCAACACCGCCTTGTTGTCGGCGGGTTATTCCAGTATTCACCTTTAATATTGCCTTGGTAGTAGCGCCCCAGTATTGCCCTAGTCAGGAAGCCTGAGAGAAGTCAGTTGTCCAAGTATTCCCCCAGCTAGGGAAAACCCGAAATATTTCACCAGTAAAGGAACACCTTCAGGCAGCTAAATAGATAACTAATTGATTAGCCAATTAACTAGCTAACTGGCTTTAGAGCTAATTCATTACACCTATTTAACTGACTAATTAGCTGACTTGCTGACTGTTTGTTTGACTAACTAATTGAACTTGCCTGCTTGAACTTGAAGAAGTACGCGTTTCGCAGAGGCGAAAATACAACATATACATACATATACATACACAGGGGTGAAACGGAGCCAGCGGCTTTCGCCAGGCCTTTGTGGCGCTCATCGCGGCCCGGTGGATTGGATCCGGACGTCTTCCAAGCGGTGGAGGGTCAAAAGGGGACCCCTGAAAACGGGCAGTTTCCGGTTGGTTCCCCTTGGAACCAGCCGCCACACAAAAAAATACCCTGAAAACACCGACCCAGCCGGGGCTTCCTGCAAAAGAGCGCAGACTTGGAGTTCCTTGAGCAGTTTTTGGTTTGGGTTCACGCGCAAGGAACCTGACGGAGGGTTCCTTTGAAAGGGACACCACCCACGTTTGAAGACACTATGGGGTGTGCCTGTTTGCTCCCTGCACTCAGCGTCCGCCTGGCCTCAATTTCCACAGTATCCAACGTGATCGCATGAAGCTGGCAGGAAATGTCGGGGAGGGAACACCATCGAGCTGGTTCAAGCCATCAATCTAGGGGGAGCATATTTTTCCGCCCATGTTTCATTGGAGGCCCTTGCAATTTCGCCATTCTTTCCAGAGTGCTCGGATCATGAAATTTTGGGCGGTAAGGCCAAACAAAAGGAAGTCGTTGCCATCCGGGGGCGGCTTAATTCCATGCTTGTTGTTTTATTTGGTGTTCTTTCTGTCCCCCTTTTCAAGGCCATTTCATGGCCCTTCAAGTGTATACTCTAGTATGATGATGTATTTTACGTTGACTCTTTCCATACCATTTGGGTTTGACTCCAAATGGGGCTACCAACACGGGGCTCGATTCCATTTGTTCCCTGGAAAGGTTTTCCAACTGCAACAAAAGACACATTGGTGTTTCTTTCTTTCAGGGCCAGGGTACTCTGTTTTTGGGTTGCCGCGGGAAACTAAACGGACTCCTTCATCTGCCGTTGCGGAAAGCGTTCCGCCTGATTCTTCACCGTTTCGGGTAGACCCCCCCAAAACAAATCACCAGGCTTTCCTTTCAGAGAGATCAGGTTTCGGGGAGTCCAGTTGCAATGACTTTCTGCTTTTGGGCTGGGTGGGATTTGAGTGGCTGCCTCAGGTCCTAGTCCAATCCTACGAGTACGCGGAAGAGAAGGCTAGGGCTCCCAGGCGCGCCTGCCACTCGCAAGTAAGCCGCTTGCCAGGGTGGAGGCTCGCGGCTTGCCCTTTTTGAGGTTCGCACGAAGGGCAACTACGAGGTGCACTAAGGTTTGGGCCCTCCATATTTTCACAACCGAGAGAGGATTTGGACAATAGCCTGGAGAAAAAGGGAGACCCACCACTTCGGCGTTCAACTACGAGGTGCGCCAATGTTTGGGCCCTCCAGAATTTGACAACCGAGAGAGGATTTGGAGGATTTGGACAATAGCCTGGAACAAAAAGGGGACCCACCACTTCGGCGTTGGAAACCAAACGCAGACTCTCACACCCCTTTGGGGCCGAAAAGAAGCCATCGAGCAAGGTGCCGCCACGCATTCCCCGCTGTTGCTTGACGCTTCCCGTCCGAAAGAAGCTCTTGCAATGTTGTGTTGAAATTGGCATGTCTATCTGGGACTGGTTTCAGGCAGGTGCAAGCCTCCAAAAAGAAGCCTTGGCCACGAAGTGGACCCATGAAGTCATGGGAATTTCCATGTTGGCACGGTAAGGTCTTGCTAAGAAACCGGGGGTTCCTTCCAGAGAAATCGCAACTTAGCGAGACTTGGTTTGCAACTGAAGATGTCCTTCCTTTGGTTCCTTATCCCTGTTCGGAAAATCGGTTTATCTCTACGAGTTATTGCCCTTTTGGGCGGAAATGAACAATCAGAAGGAAAACCGGGCCCCAGTGTTGGGATTCCGAATCCATTTGGAGACAATCGGTTTTGGCCCTGTCTTTGGATCTTTCGGCGCCACCTGTAATGGTCCTGATGATGGAAGCATCCTAATTCAACAAGTTGTTGGTTTCGTATTGTTTTTCTACCTTCGAAAAGATGAGGTCTATGTCTTGGTGTCTGTGTGTGTGGGTGTTTCGTGGGGGAGGAGCTTTCAAGTTCATGGCAAACCTAGGGTTCATGGGACAATTTCGCAAGAGAAGCTACAGTTACCATGTGGGAAAGAAACGTGCCAAGGTTTCAAACACCATGGGCGGCTGGGGAAATGGCAACCTCACAAACAAAAGTTCCTTGGATCTCTTCTTTTCGCTGGGTGGCTTATTGCAGTCAATATGGCCGGTGGCCAAAATGCGGAGCCTCTTTGCAGGCCCTGGTGCCAGCAATGCTAGGAGCACTCCCTGGGAACCATCTCCACACGCTCGCTTTCCCTTTGTGTTCCCTTGCAACAAGACCAGTTTTGGGGTACCCTCAAACAAGCAGATGCCCCTGTACCACTCTTGGCCATGTCATTTGCCATTCGAACAGATTTTTCGGCGGCCGGGTCCGGTTGGCCACTGCGCAATGTATTTGTCGACTTGTGATGGTGGAGGGACTGCCAGGAAAGCCCAGAGGCCCTCAACGCCCTTTTTGCTTCCAACCAAAGAACCCAAAACCGAAAAGCCCACTGGGGTGGGTGGGCGCTCAGAGGTAGAGTAAACCAAGCAGACTGCCTTTTGCAGGATGGAGGCGGTGACCAACTTGGACATCCAGAAGGTGCTATGGGCGTGGGTTGGACTCCAGGATCTTTGGTTGAATCCGGTTTCCCTTTCGATGGCAGATCCGGCTCGTTGGGGTCAATGTGTGACCGCAAGTTGCGGGACAGGAAGTTTTTCGCCGGACGCCTGCCCAAAGCAGAGGGAAGCCGAAAGGCCCGGAAGGAAAGCAGAAGAAAAAGCCACATTTCGAAATGGTGACCCCTGAAAATGACATTTTTCGGTTTCCTTCTTCCCTGTCAACCAGCAAAAACGGCTCCTCAATACACACCAGAGTGATCGCGGAACCTGCCAGTTGCCCAGTGAACGAGTCGTCTCAACCTCGAGAAATTCCATGTCTGTGTTCGGCCATCTAGCTCCAGGGCTCTGAGTAGTCTTTCGGGTTTACGTGCTGGATTCCCTTTTTGGGAGTTGGTTTGGTTTATCCAGGGTTTTTACCCGACCAGGAGTCTTGGGTGCAGCACTACCAATGCGAGGAAGGATGCAAGGACGAGTGAAGCGTGAGCTGGGATATATGATTCACTTTCTGTTTACACTTTTCTGGCGGACTGAGAGTAAAGGCAGAACACATTTACACTGTATGTGTCTATATATAGGTGTATATATATATATATACGTATGTAGGTATGCATATATATATATATATACATGTACAGGGCATATATACATATGCACGTATTTCCATCCACACAATAGTGGGTGCTTCTGAGTTGGCCAAGGTCATGCCACGTGTCCTTGATGTCGGGAAATCCTGAATTTGCGGTTTGGATGAGTGGTTTGAGGATTTGAATCTCTTCTGGTTGTTGAAACTGGACGGGCAGGTAGCCCCCAAACCTCCAAACCAGCAAAACTGGAAGCCTCGGGTATATATATATATATGTATATACAAACAAAACATACTACATACATACATACATACATGTATATACATATACATATGTATATATATATATATATGCTCCTGACACGTCCAAACGACAGATTGAAGGTCAGCTGATGAGGGTGGATAGCGATGGTTGCTTTTCGAGGCTCTTGCTTTGTTGCTTTGACAGTGACTACAGCACAGCTGTGTTGGGTCCCTTCTGGAAGGCGCACTGATCGAGGCATCAGATATATCCACTGCTCAAAAGTATATCAGGGAAAACACACACAATTTTCCCTGGATAGTGTTTCGGAGTTTGGATCCTCTCTGGAAAAAACACCCCGCCATTGCTTGCGGGACATGAAACTGGAGCGGGCCCAGAAAGAGAACTACCATCCTCAACCAAACACATCTTGCAACGTTTTTTGCGCAACCGGAGTTTGGGTTAGACTTGTTGTCAGTTGTTGCTTGGAGTGACAACTTTACGTTGGATCTCAACCTCCTGGATCTTAATTGGCGGAAAGGGGCAGGTCTTTTCAGAGACTCGCCAATTGAGTTCAGGCTGGTTGTTAGCATCGCATCCGGCAATGCTGGAGCGGGTAGGTGCAACACTTTGTTGCTTCAAGCGTTTCCTGGGTGCTTGGACGGGGTACAGCTGGGGTACAGTGCTGATGGAGAAAGATCGGGCAGCGGGCGGCATCTTTTACTGTTTTTGTCTCCTTTTGCGGGTTGGACCTCGGTCAAGGGAGCAAGCAAATTCGCATTCCTGTCCCCCCCTTGGCATTCTAAACGAAAAGGTAGCCCACGGAGTGGCACAGAGTCGTACGCATGTTTCACAGTGATTTGGTGTGCACGGATGTTGCGGAGTACATGAACTGGGTGGCGAGTTTTCATGCTTTGATCAGTGTTTGTTTTCAAGCTTTTAACTAGTCCGACATTTGCGAACAGGGTTAAACCACTTTTCCCCAAGTAGGAAAGGAGAACTACCGAATACCGCCCCCCCTTTTTCGCAGAACACTGCTAAGAACCTCTTCTAGGAAAGTGTTTTTTGGCTCGGAGGTTTCTTGGTTTCTGATGCCTGAGGCCTCACCATTTTTCGACCGTTTCCGCACTTCGCACTTTGCTTGCGCATTTTTGTTCATTTGGTCGTGCTCCTCTTGGTGCCGTTTCCTGTATCTTTGGTCCTTTTGGTGAAAGAATGACCAGAGCCAGGTTTTGCTTGTGACCGAAGCTCTTCGGATTTTTCAATCCTTGTGCTTGGCCTTCCCTTAGGCTTTGGAAGGGTCCATTCATTCCCATTTTGCTGGGTGAGATGTCTCATTCCATTTTGGGTTTTCTCGCAATGGGCACGTTTTGTTTTTCGATGTCCTGAGAAAAGAGAGAGACACCGCCCATTTTACTGGTCCCATTAAGCGGGTCACCCCTATTGGAGCTCGCATGGGAGTGCCCAAGGTGAAGGGTCACAACTACGTGAGATCAGAGACCTTCACGCGGGGCCCTCGAATTCCATTCTGGCCTCGGGGAGAGAAGGAGAGCCCAGCCGCGGAGGGGTCCGAGAGTTAATTGGTGCCGATTTGGAATGTCTGCCAGGGAAAGGCGCCTGTTTGGAGGACTAAACAGGGAGAAGGAAAGGCACTCAGCGGGAACCCATTTTGGAGGTCTCTCAAATTTGAGAGAAGCTTGTTTATAATCGGGCAAAACAAGAGGAAACGCTTGTGGCAGGTCATGCCTTTTGCTGGTGCATGCAGATCTTTGATTTGCGTTCTCTCCACGCGTGTTCGGCGCTGCCATGGTGCACTTCTTCTGCACCGGCCAGCCGGGCTGCGGCAAAACGACGTTGGTGCGGCGTTTGGCGCAGTCCCTGCGCCGCCGCGGGCTCCGCGTGCGGGGCTTCTTGACCGAGGAGGTCCGGCGGCGCGGCCGGCGCTGCGGATTCGACGTGGTGGCGCTGGGTGCGCGCGGCGGCCCCAGGAGACGGCCCCTGGCCCGCAAGGCGGAGCTTCTGCCAGGCGGGTGCCGCATGGGCGCCTTCAGCGTGGACGTAGAGGGATTCGAGCAGGTGGCGCTGCCTGCGCTGCAGGAGAAGGTGGATGTGTACATCATCGACGAGATTGGGCGCATGGAGCTCATGTCTGAGGCCTTTCGCGCGGCAGTGTCCAAGTTGCTCCGGGGTAAGACCCCCATCGTGGGCGCCCTGACCGCTCCCGTGTATGGGCACCGCGTGCCCTTCGTGGATGCCATCGCCGCGCGGAGAGATGTGGAGGTGACCCGGATGAAGCCGAGCACGCGGCAAGCGGCAACCAAGGAGATGCTGGCCAAGCTGTCGGCGCTACGGGCCTGTTCCAGCAAGCCCGTGCGAAAAGAACAAAGAGCGCCTGGAGTTCACTCCTGAAGGGGGGGGTCCCGTTTTGTTGCACCGGGCAAAACACGGTACTATGGCCACTTTTGAGGGGAGCCGTGTGTTTTTTGTTAAAGCAGCTGGGTCAACGGCTGGTTTTGAGTCTTGTTTCAAAAACAACGGGTGTTGTCAAAGGGGTTTTTGGCTTTTCTGAGAAAAAAAAAGCAAATCCTGTTTTTCTTTTAAACACTCAACTGCTGGCTTTATTTTAGGTTCTTCAACGGAGGTTGTTGGGAAGTCTGCCTGGGCGATCTGAGGTGGGGTGAGAGCTGGGAGCTCAGTTCCGCCGCTTTCGAGCCGGGGATTCGGCTTCTTTTGTTTTCAGAGCGGACTGACAAGCAGATCATCCAAGACATCCAGGGTTTGGGCCAATTCAGTGTCTCTATTCCCTCAAGCTCAGTTTCCAGGTCGTTGGCGATTGTTTTGTGGTGGCTTTTGGGTTGGCAAGCGCCAACATCGGACACTGTTGCGGGTGCCTTGTGGAAGTTTGGGAGGATGGGCCTTTCCGGGATGCCCCGGCAGGTGTTGGGATGGACAGCCCACGAAAATTCGGGCCGTCGCTGCCGTTTGGCCGGTTTCAAACAGCCTTTCGGATTTGGAGGCGAAAGGGAATCCCGAAGAATCAAGCCGCAATCCGGATGCAAGGCACCTGCTCAACCAGATGGAGTACTTTTGCAGATTTTTTCTCCGATGAATTTCTCCGAAAGTGACACAGATGCCTTCTAACGTGCGCACGCCTGTACCGGGGTTTATTCCCCTGGGTTCCCATCAAGCCCAAATGGGTGCTTTGTCAAGAGCCCAACCGCTAAGTTGCTGTTGTTAGAGGAGGTGACGCAATGTACCACAGAGGCCCAAATCAAAGACAGATACCCATCCGATTTTCATGAAACCCCTGCAAAACGGTTTGACCTAAATCCCGCGAGTGCGTCCACCATGTCAGTCCCAACTCAGATTCCGGGATGCCGCGAGCCAGGCTTTCGAACGACCGGAAGGGGACCAAACCCTCTTGGGACACGAGGACTCACCAAATTCCCATGGGGCATCATGAATATTGGCTGTGCTGAGGTAATTATATGTATGTCTTTCAAATTGAGCATGCAACGATGGTGGTCTTCCTTCAAGCCCTAACCAACAGGGGGTTCACCATTCTGAGGCGCTCAACATGCATACATTTTTTATGTATACATATATATATATATACACAGCATACATATAACTATATATATATATATATACATATATATATATATATACATACATATATATATATATATATATACATATAGATACACAATACACGCTCACGCACCGCAGCAGTTTTAGATGCACACAATTCAGATACACACAATGAATACACTACAACATATGCTTAGATGATTCCCTGATCTTGGGTACTTTCCCTGTTTAACACCTTGCATACATATTTACGTATGGACACTTTTGTATAGGTATGCACTCTTCGGACCCGGCTGACTTCCGGAGGTCAAGCCAGCGAAATGCTGCAGGACTACACCCAGGCGGGTCTCAAGGAAGCGGCGGGTTAGCGGTTAGCCAACGGGGACTTGGTGGCGCCAAGCGGGCCCCGTCTTTTTGGTCTTCTTCCAGCATTCAGTTGAAAACAAAGACGTGGGTGTTTGGGTTGTTTGAAAGGGGGGCCAAAGGAAGCCACGCATTCCGAGTGCCTATTTTGAGAGAAGCCCATATATAAGTGGCACCAGTTTGGGCCTGGGTGTGAAAGAGACGAACCTGCTCTTGGGTTCTGTTGGGTGGCCTTTCTTTAGCTGTGGGTCCTTGTTGGTTGAGGTCCCGAGAAAAGAGGTTGCTCAAAGCAGCCTCTTTTTTTCGGACTTCGTTCAAAGCAGGGCCCTTTGCCCCTTTTTGCACAGGAAGGGCGCTTTTTCCGGGTTGAAATTCGATGACGAAATACGTGCCATTCACAAGGCGCACCTATCTAGGGTTGGGATTGTTTTTTCTACCCTTCGTCTACCCGGGTGTAGATCAGGGCTCAAGTCGGGAGACATTAACAGGGTTGCAACCTTTGAGTGAGTCGCTCAACAGTGAGCAAAATGCCTCATGGGATAGAAGAAAAACAGGTGATTGCCTGGGTCAGCATTTGCGTGTCTCAAAATAGGGTCTCTTCATAAGGGGCGGTTTCCGTTTGGTTTCCCTTGGAAGCAACCCACAAAGGGATCGACGCAGGTAGCATGGGAACTATGCCAGATTTCCCTTCCCAAACCACCGTCCAAAAGAACGTGGTTGCCATGTTTGAGACTGACCCATCAAGACCATCCGTTCCGGAACGACCCAGCGTCATGCCATGTGGTTCTTTGAGAAACGGCGTCCGGCAATCCGCTTTGGGAGCGCGCTCGCGGCCGCGCATTTTTCCGTCTTTGACATGGTAGACGTGGTAGACCATTTTTATAGGTTTTGACTACGTCTCAAACCGCAAACCAGACACAAACCATATTGGTTTACAATCCATGCTTGGAGGGAGTGTCTATGTTCTATTTGGGCGCAGACCCATTCCCAGACCACATGGCACCCGCAAACCTGCAGGAAGCCAAGCGCTGGGCCAAGCCAGGCGCGAGCCGGACCGGAAAGGGCCGATGCAGGTCCCCTGCACATTTTGCTCGGAAAGGGCACCAAAAAGAGCGGGTGGACACAAAACGCGGATTCCTCTGGAAACCTGTTTTTGGGGGTTCCGCCTCAATTTGCGATGTGTATTTTCTTCCGTTTGGTTTCGCTTTAGACCAACCCCTCGCTTCTAAAAACAGTTGGATTCCGTTTGGCTTCCCTTTGAAATAGCTCTTGAACGTGTACCCTCAAAAAGACACACCTATGCAATAGGCGTTTTCCTTGTAGTTTCCCTGTAAACAACATCCAAAAGAAGCCCCCCCTCCCCGAATTTGTGGACACATCCTGCGCGCGCGCGCTGTATTTCTTTAAAACCCAGTTCCCTGCTATCCGCATGTATTTGGGGGCAGTTTTTGAAAGGAAACTTGCCCAGGGATGTGGCAAGCAGGCGATTGGGTCAGCGACCAAATTTTCGGATGTGGTATGGCAATCTAAGATGGTTGGCGCGCATGGCCCTGCCTCTGGAATCCAGTTAACAGCAATTATATGGAGGTTATATACCCCTGTTTGCCTACAGCAATACGATCAATCGCCGGAGGCTATACACCCCACTTTTTCCCACATCACTGCTGCGACTAGCCTTTTAGAGGTGGGGGTTGTGGCCATGCAAAGCAGTCTCCTCGAACTTCGGACTGCCTGGGTGCTGAAGAATCCAGATCCGGCCCCAGCCCACTCGTTTACGTCTCTTTTGGCACTGTTTGGCACTGTTTGGCACTTTTTTGGTACCTTTTTCTGTCGCGCTTTAGAGCACTCATATAGCAATATTTGGATCCGGGGTCTTCAGAGCCTGGGGATGCAACATAAGGTTTGGAGAACACAAGGGGGCGTCTTGAAGACAGGGGGCGAGGCTTGAAGACCTTTTGAATTGCATGATGCACTCCTTCCCTTGTGTACATATATATATATATATATATACATATAATTATATATATATATATATTGTTTCAGGGCCTTGCTCAGACCCGCTTCACAAAGGGCCCATGATTCGGACTATGTTTGTGTGTTCTCCAATGCAGACAAGTGGAGTCATAAACCTATGAGCCTACCACTTGAGGCGTGTTTGATGACAAGAATCAGTTGGGGCCAGATCAGGAGATCTAGCCTACGGTCAAGTTGCTGTGTGCCCCGAAGTGTGCAGCCCCCGACATTTGGCCATGGGTCAAAATCCCGTACCCCCTGTGAAAATCCCAATCCCCACTAGAATAGACAAAGATGGGTGGTGCACCTACCCCAAAATGGTACCATTGGTTTTGACCCACAGCCATTTAGCTCCTGGCTGGGGTTCAGAGGTGTCTTCTGTTCTAGTGGCTTCTAGGACATCCAGTCTTCTTCGTTAGTTTGTTGTCCAAGGGGTGTCCAGGGATCTCAACTTTTCGCCCGGCCAAGGCCTGAGCCAGCCCTTCAGGCAATTCTTCGATTCGATTCGGCGGTGCCAAGTTTCGAGTCTGAGTTGCAGGGAAAGAAGGTAGTGGTTCTTCTTTTGCCTTCGCTTTTGGTACCCTCAAGAAGAGAATCATGTGCAGTTGGACTTCCTACTTTGGTTGTCACGCTGCCGGAGAGTTTTCCCACGCATTACTTTGCGAATCGGACCGCAGCAGGAAAGATCCCCTTTGCCGGTTGGGCTTGCAAGTATAGGGCACTTCATTTTCACCACCTATTCAAAGGGCAACTCGTGTTCATTTCCATGTGGAGGGCCCTTTTGTTTTCACCACAAGGATGATATTGAGGAGAAGCCTATGGAAAAGACTAGCTATAGGGGTCCAGCCAGCTTTTTTGGGCTGGATAGCCAAGGTGCTGCTTTTTCCAAGACACTTTGCCCTATCACGGCTTGAGCCAAAAAGACCAGCGGTTTCGGCCGTCGTTTTTCCTCGGTGGCAGGCCAAACGGCACGAAGTTGGCACAGTCCGGGCCCGGGGGGGTGCCCTGCGGGAAAGGGGAAGGAGGGAATCGGCCAAGGTGGGTTGCGATTGCCATATTTGGAGAAAAAGTGGGCTAGGCGATAAACCTAGAGGTTGTGCAACTTATGACCATATTTGGTGGAGAGACATAGGGTGGTTCACCTTGCTTAAATTGAGTGGCAATAAGCCACCGTGATTTGAGCAGGCTCCTTTTGGTTTGCTTTGACCGGAATGCGATTCCCATCGGGTCCTTCGGGGATTTCTGGTTATGCCTGGTGAGTTTGGTAGCTTTTACATACAGGGTTCAACTAGAATCCAGGGGTTCCTTTTTGGGGGTTACCGAACTTGCGATAATCAACAAGTGGAACCCTGATTGCATAAATCTGCCAAGCTGACTTTCAAGAGTTGGAACCAACATCCAAAGTGGTTGATAAACCTGAATCACTCACCCTCACACCCCCCACGCCCAAAACAACAACACAAAACACCAAAAACAAAGACAAAAGCACACACACACACAAGTCACAGCCCGCCCCCCCCAAAAAAAGAAGAAGAAGAAGAAGAAGAAGAAGAAGAAGAAGAAGAAGAAGAAGAAGAAGGAAAACACACACACACAGACAACAAAACAAACACACACACACACACACAAACACAAATCCTTCGCGGGTCCCGTGACATGGGGAGTCCAATCCGAAATTTAGGTCCCAAGGCCTGGACATCCCAAGACCCCGCAACCTGTGAGGTTCCATGCCAATGTCCCCAGAGAAAAATCTAGCGACCCGCCAGTTATCAATATGGGGGGATGTGGCCCCTCCAAGTGGTTTGAATCCCCAAACTCAAAAAGAAAGCACCATGAATAAACTTATATATATATATACATTTGTCGTTTTTGTTTTCTCCATTTTTTCTTTTTCCTTTTTTTCTTCTTCTTTTTCTTCTTCTTCTCAAGATTAGGGATACCCTCCAGTCATGGAAGCTGAGGATCAGAGGGTTTTGAATCCGTTGTGGGAAAGAGGGTACACTCCCTCAGACTGACAGCCGAAAGCTCCCCAATTTGTAAATGGAACCAAGTCGTTGAAAGGGGGTCAGTGTGGGGGAGAGTAGATGCCTGATTGATTCTGGGGGAGCGTTATACTTGTTTCATTTGGCGACTGCGGCCTCTTTGTATGTGATACATGCCTCCTGGCATCAATCAGGAGTTCCCATGGAACGGATTTCCGCAGAGGCGCGACCCCTGACTAAAACCTCCGCAAGAAAATGATGAGTCAGGGCTCAAGTTGAAAGTGAAGAAACCAAGAAGCGTGGAGAATCCAGGTTCGACCCCTGTTTGAGCGCTTGTCTCGTTTGAGATGCAAGGTTTAAGCAGTGGCTCCCAATCCCAGGATGGTCGGGCCCGCTGAGATGGAATTACAGAAACGAAAGCAATGATTTGCCCGTGCACATGGGGTGCTTTGCGCATCCTCTGGCCTTTCGACCTGGAAAATGGGTCTTCATGTTTGGGGACCTTTTGGCTTGTCTTCGGGTCCCGCACCCCCAAATCCATTGATTTTTGCAGGGGAAGATGCATTCCCATGCAGGGCCCACCCTGTGGATGGTTCCAAAATCCTCGGCTGGGACGTGGATCATTTCCGTCGATGCGGGCAAGCATCCGGTGCCTGCCCGAGGTGGAAGAGTCGGCAGGTCTTCCCGACCCATGGCCAGGAGGGGAATCCGGCCGACTGGGACTTTTCAGCTGTTCAGGTTTGAGCAAGTTTCGGCCAGGCTATTTTGGCTTCATTGCACATGTTCGGGTTTGCCCACGAAGGTTTGGTCAGGCGATGTTCTTCTATTTTCTTAGTCAAGGCTTGAACCCACTTCCATGTTGTGGGGCAAAAGCCGCCATCCACAAGAGGATTCTGTTTGTGGCCCCAGGGGGGAATTGTGATAGGTCAGCCCGATGTTTTTCTTACTTGTTCTCAGTGGGGAATTTGGGGATACCCCTACCAACATTTCTCTACATTCGGATCTATTTCGTGTGGAAAAGGCAAGCAAGTTGATCCCCAACAACAATGTAATGTGTTAGTCTCGGATGAGCAAACTGGCAACATTCCCCCACATATGTTTTTCTTTTCGCATGACGGGGCCATCCAAGGTCTGAATGACAAACCAAGGGGGGCGACGATGGCCCGCATGTTTCCCCACGGCGCGTGAGGCCCTGGCCATGCAAAACAGTTTGCCAGATGTGACTGTTCCGAGCCTGACTTTTCCGCGGTCCGTGGGACCCTGCGCCCCATCCCAGGACGAGGCGCAGAAGGACCGGGCGAGCTGAAGGGGGTCAGCTACGAAAGCCGAATCCCGGGGTCCGCAAAGGGCCGGTGTCATGGCGGCTTCCTTGACAACCAACACAGGCGCAAGTTTGCTTGTTTTGGTTGGAGAGCGGCGAAGAGGATCTGGAGTGTCTGCCTTGAACCTATAGCTGTCAACTTTAGGTGCAGCGGGACGACTGAATTTATCACAAGGATTCCGCACACATGTATTCCTTTTGCCCGACAGGGGTTACTCGCTCAAAGAATATGTAGAAACTTGCCAGAATGAGAGCAAGCAAGCTCCCCGCAAGCGTTCAAAGCTACAGACCATTTCCCCCACATGGCCATGCCACGTGTTCCCACACTTGCGTACTGCACCCTTGAAGAACATCCATCTGCTGAAGCAGGGGATTTGGATTCGCTTTCCCCAATTTGGTTTAGAGAGAAGCCGTCATAACCGGACAATCACACACAACCATATCACATAAATACGTGTATATATATATATATATATATATATATATGTACACACCCGCCGGTCCCCCCCTCCCCCCCCCCCACCAATGTCATGGGTCAGACAATTACCCCCCCCCCCCCCCCTTGATTGTGGTCATTGTTGGTTGTGGTGGTTAGGGTTGGTTTAAATTGGTTTGGGTTATTTAGGTTAGTTTAGTTTTTCATGATTAGGGAGGTTTTTGGTGGGTTAGGTTGGTTTTAGGTTTTAAGGTGTGCGGTTTGTTAGGGTTGGTTTAGGGTTGGTTTAGGGTTGGTTTAGGGCTAGAGGTCTACGGTTTATTTACCGGTTTGGTTTAGGAGTTATTTAGAGTTGTTTAGGCTAAGTCTAATACGTTTACGTTTGGTTTAGTGTATTTGAGGGGTTGGTTTGGGTTATTGGCTTGTCCTGGGGGTGGGGGTGCCGGGGTGTCGGGTGCGAGTTCAGGGGGTCGGGGTGGGGGCCTAGTAGGTGCCAATCCGGGGCCGGGGGCGCGGTCTCGGCCCGGGGGGGGGTTTGGGGACCCATAACCATCTGGGGTGGGGGATTTAGACAACACGAGCACAAAATTCTTATAACATATTGAACATACAGTCATTATATTTTGATACATAAATGTATATTGAATGTACCTACATATACATATAGATATATATATATATATATATATATACATATTTACAGTGTTTTTAGCCTAGGTGTGGATCTTGGGGGGGGGGTGACCATATATATGTTCCAGGCTTCCTTGGTCCCCCCCCCACCCCCCCCAATGGTCATGCTCAGTCGAGAAGGTAGCACAGTGTGACCCTACAAGCCCCCCGCCCCCCTGTGGGATGGGTGGGGGGGTCCATGGTTCCCACCCCCCCCGCCCCCCTGTGGGAATGGGGGGTGGGGAGAATGGTAGCACAGTGTGACCGCCAAGCACCCCGCGACCATGGTTCCCACACCGCCCGCTGGGGTAGCAAGCAAAGTGTGTTTGCCACTGGCGCGTTGCAGCGCACTTGGTTGGCACTTGGTTGTGGCGCTGCAAACCACAAACTGCGTCGTGGCATCGCGCACTGCGCTGCCACTTGTCGCGTGCTGCAAAATGAGCAAATCGCATTGCAGCGCATCACGCGAACAGCGCCGCAAACACGCCCACACTGGAGCAAGCCGCCCCAGAAGCCCCCCCCCCCCTGTGGGGGGCGGGGGCGGGGGGGCCAGGGTCCCCCCCCCTGGATGGACCCATACCATTGGGGGGGGGGGGCTGGGGACGACGGGCGACGGGAACATATACATATATATATATATATATGTATGTATGTATGTATGTATGTATGTATGTATGTATGTATGTATGTATGTATGTATGTATGTATGTATGTATGTATGTATGTATGTATGTATGTATGTATGTATGTATGTATGTATGTATGTATTGTTATGTATGTATGTATGTATGTATGTATGTATGTATGTATGTATGTATGTATGTATGTATGTAATGTATTATGTATGTACGTAATGTATGTATGTATGTATGTATGTATGTATGTATGTATGTATGTATGTATGTATGTATGTATGTATGTATGTATGTATGTTATTAATGTATGTATGTATGTATGTATGTATGTATGTATGTATGTATGTATGTATGTATGTATGTATGTATGTATGTATGTATGTATGTATGTATGTATGTATGTATGTATGTATGTATGTATGTATGTATGTATGTATGTATGTATGTTTTTTGAATTTATTTATTTTTATGTTTGTAATGTTGTATGTAGTAAGTAAATGTAATGTTGAAATTGTATGAAGGAGGTAGTAGGTAATTTTTTATGTAAAATTATTGGACTATTCCCTAAGCCGCGGTGAGGTGTAAGAATGATGGGGTAGTTTTATTAGTGTAAGTTATAGGGATTATTTGTTTGTTTTATGGATTTTATTTGTTTGGTATTAATTATTGTAATTATTATGTTAATGTATGTTGGTAATTAATTATTGTTTGTTATGTATGTAAGGGTTATGAGGTTGGTGGAGATGGTTAAATGTATTGTTATGTTGGTTGGGTTGGGTGGTGGTGGGTGGTAGTTGGTGTTGGTTAGGTGGGTGGAGGTGGTGGGAGGTGTTGTGGTTTGGATGTATGATTTATGTATGTATTTGTATGTATGTATTAGTATGTATGTATGTATGTATGTATGTATGTATGTATGTATGTATGTATGTATGTATGTATGTATGTATGTATGTGCGCTCTCGTTGAGCGGAAAATGTTTCCCGCTTCGCGTTCGATTGGCCCCAAAACACGCCGACGCCTCGATGGAATTCTCGTAGGACGCCGACGCCGCGGCCATCAGGGAGGGTATCTCCCCCCGGCGGAAGGTGGACAAGGCGCGCCCGCGCGCGTCTCGAGGGGCACCCCGTTTTGGATGTTTGATGGAAAGATGGAAGCCGGTTTAACGAGTGGGTTCAAACGGTTTGGGAGAGCCCAAGTCAAGCAAGAAATCCACCAATCTCAAAAACCAACATCTCAGTTCTTATTCAGGAAAAAAAGAAGAAGAAAAAAACACTGAAATAAGTCCAATGTAAAACCAAACGAACAACAGAACAACCCCGAAGGCAATCAACAGTTTTGGAGCAAGTTTCCTGACTTTGACAATTGGTGCTGGTCAAGATGTCTGTTGTGTCGCGGGGACCCACTAAAGGCCAACAAGCTCTAAGTTTCTTGTGCGTAAACGGCATGGAACGAGGACCGGTGCATTGGGACTGAGGGCGGTTTTGGGAGTCCCACTCTCAATGCGGGAATCCCCACAAGCGACAAGAAAAGGAATCATCCTCCTCTGCACAATTTTCATGTCGATTTGCACTACAGTCCAATCCAGAAACGAGCCACGGTCACATTTGGGCGAGAGAGGTTTTCCATAAGCATTGGGCGCATGGTGCATTCCTTTGCTCCAGATAGTTTGCCCGCATAAGATGTAGTGTCTGCCAGCTTTTCACCTGGAGTCATGGCCAAAGCAGTGCTCCCCCAAACCCAAGCCCTTTGTTGAGGGTGCCTTGTTCCAAATATGCCCAAGCGCGTGTGCCTTGGTTTGTATCAAACACATTGCCCCACGGAATGTCTGGATCGAGCGTTGTGAATCCGAGCCTTTTGGACCCCTGCGAACCTTTTCGAAGTGGATACCAAGGAAGGGCCCCTTTTGACGACCCAAGGGGAAGCACGGGGACTCGAACTGACTCCAGGTGCCTGCGGGGGTGTCCAACGGGACCCGACCGGGGTCCAGGGAGGAAGGGGGGAGGTTGAAACGTGGCAGGATACATGTTTCATGATTTGGTGGCACGAAGCAAGATGCACACTTACATACTCTTACATCTTCATCTATGTATGCATATATATATACATACATACATACATACATACATACGTACGTACGTACGTACGTACATACATACATACATACATACATACATACATACATACATACATACATACATACATACATACATACATACATACATACATACATACATACATACATATTCATGTACAAGTGTATATATGGATACATGTGTAAACATGTAGATGATAAGCATACATTCGTACTTCCCTTCATGCATACCTGCATATGTTTGCTCTAAACTGACTTTACACACACACACTTGAAAATTCGTGGATGTGCATGCGTGCGCAGACACATGCGTACGCAAGTTTCTGGGGTGCATGACTGCAAGCTAGAAAGCCACTGGATGGAAAAGAGACACACAGGTCACTTGGCTACTTGGCTTTGCAAATGGTCATACTCCTGGTTGACAAATGCCTTGGCTCTTGCTTTTGGCTATGCTGGCAACTTTTGGAGCCGGCTATGGCTCAAGACTCTAGGCGGATCTTGCCAATTCGTTTCTCCCGGTTTTGTGGGAAACGGTATTCAGGTTTTGGCTAAGGCCCAAGAAGTGAAAGAGTGATGAAGGTGGGCGTCACAGATGTTGGAATGCATCATGCGATTGACAGAGGCAACTGATGTTTTTTTTTGTTTTTGTTTTTTTTACCACACACACACACACACCTGTTTGTTGCCTTTGCAGGTTTCCTTTGTGTTTCGCGTCAACCAGCTCACGTTATATATGACCTTTTGCAGGGGGCCTTGTTTCGCCAAGCTGCAAGCGCCGAAGTTGGGATGCGGCGAATCGGCAGGCCGATTCCGCTGTGTGATTGCAACCTTTCATCAATATGGAACCGAACGGGGTCCTGGTGTCCCTTGTCCCTCCAAAAAGATAGGCCTTCTGGCGGGTTTCGTATTTCAACCCTCCCCCCCCACCCCCCGGCCCCCCTTTCCACGAGGGACAAAGCGTCAGCCACACTGGATACATGGTCAACCGACCCAAAAGCCATGAAGCTTTGGGCGGTTTCTTTTTGAGTTCCTTCCCTAGAGGGTACCCTCAGAACACAGACATTTATACACTTTTTTCAACACCCGAAAAGAGTATGGCTGGTTCTCGAAATGAGGGGAGATATCACCTCTGGGTGGCTCCGGTTCTCCGGAACCATTGAAAAACTATCCACATAACAATCCCCATTGGCCAAGCAGCACCTACCAAGAAGGACCCGTTTTAGGGTTTCGCGAAGCTGACGAGGAGCAAGCCACGGGCAAGCTCCCACACTTTCGCCCGGGCTCCGAGGGCTCGCGCTCGTGATCGAAAGGACACCCGCAACCTTTTGGCATGGGGTTTCTGGGATCAGCAAGGTCTAAGCGCTCCTTATTCCAAGCAGTTGTTTGGGTGGGGGTTCGAGTTCTCTTTTTTCTTTTTCGCAAGGCAATGGAAGACACCTCCGAATGGAATTCGCCAGAATGACCCTTCAAAAGGAATGTGGTCAAGTTTCATGTGATGGCTTGGAGAGGTCACCGCCATTTCAGACATCACCAATGGACTGGTTGAGCAAAACGACAGCCGGTTGAACAGGTATTGGGATCAGCTTGCTGATGGCTGTCTCGCCCACTGACCTGAGGCTCTTGAGAAGCATTTGTGTGCTGCCGCATTGGGATTCGGGACCTTCGCTAGAAATCATAGGATTCAGAGCCACAGGGGGCGCCAATTGCAACCCTTCCAACGCATCGCACATCTGCCGTGTCAGGCTCAGTTGAGCATCCCTGTTTTGGTGAACCTTTGTCCTTTCGCTTGGCCGTTGGTTCTGCTATGATTGTCCAAAGGCATTTTTCTGCTCAATGTGTGTTCTTGAAGTTATCTTAGTTTGTTTGCGGCCATGCATTCTTGTTGCTGTAGCGCTTGTCCTACGTGGTTGTCTGTAAACCCATAAGTTGAAGTATAAGTTGATGTATACACAAACACATCCTGTCTGTTCCAATTTTGCGCCCCACATCCATCCATGCACACACCGCCAGAGTTTGGTCAATGACACTGGGGATATGGGGGACACACTAAATAAGAAAGAGCCAGGGGACTCATGGAGTTTTCCAGTTATTGCGGGAACTTTGCAGTGTCAACCAACATATCCGTGAGTCTCACTGCAGAACAATCCGGAGGACCGTGATAAAACAAAGGTGCGTTTCCAGTCAGTTAATATGTTTTTGAGGGGTTTCTTTGAGCACTTGGATCCTCCGGATTAACCGCAGTTCATCCCGCATCGGTTTAAGCTCCTCTCTGCTGAGGTGGGCGAGCGTGTTCCCAGCACCTCGAGCGCAATAGGGGGATGGGGGTGGGGGGGGCGGATCCGTGCTTCAGCTAGGAGTGCTCGGCTGACCCCATCAGCTCACAATTCGCCCGTTGCCGGAGTATGGGTTCAGGAGTTCCTGTTGGAGATTTGGCCGGGGCATGTTTCTTCCTTCCAAGTCCACCAGTTGGCTGACTCAGCTTCTGTGCTGCGACACCAAGAGGCGAGCAACAGCCAGGTCTTCAAGGCAAGGGGAACGCAGGGGAAAGCACTTCTTGAGTGCTTGCCAAGACTATGTGGGTTGACACAGGTTTCGGCACCCGCTGGAAGACCTGCATCGGCATTATTTAGTGGGCGCCTTGGGAGCATCTTTGGACAAAAGGTTGAGTTCGTGGCGTCAAGGCCCCCACATGGAGTCGCGAAGGGGCTTCTCCAGGCAATTCTCAGGCATGGTATGGAAAAAGGGATGTATTCGCTGTACACACATAGATTGGTTGCACACATGTCTCCTTACCTGCGATCTCTTATGAACATTTTTTTTACAGGTTGCAGTTCACTCAATGTGGAAAAACCATTTGCCTCAAGGCACTGGTTGCTTTCCCGCTCAGGCACGGCACAGAAGATGCGGGTGCCCGAGAAAGGACAGTGAGACGTCAAGCTCTTGGGGGTGTAGGTCCCAAGTCGGAATAATATATATATATATGTATATATCTATATATATATATATATAGAGAGAGAGAGAGAGTGCGGCGGCTCATGTTTTTATTTTTGCTTGTTTGTCCGTTCTTTTTTTGTTTGTTTGTTTGAAACATTGCCTTTTTTACAAGTTACACTTTCTTGTATTCGGAAAGAGACGAAGATTGATAGGGAACAGATGCAATGGATGCAGGACTGCAATGCACTGTCTCTAGTTGCTTTTTGTACTTTACCGTTTCGGGCCTGTTTGCAAGAGCTTCTGTGATCAAGAGCGCTGGTGTAGTTCACATCCAAGCCCTAGTACAGTAAGCTGGAGAAGGTTTCCTCTGGTTGGACTCGTTCCTTGTTGCATTCTTCTTAGTTTTAATTAGAACTATTATACCCGTAGAACTTGATACATATATTAAGTAGAGTTCATAAGAAAGAAGTTAGAGGTCCCCAAATTGTTAAGCTGTTCAAATGCCTACTGATCTGCAAAGACAATTCTATTGGACAGGAAATGCTGTGTAGCACCTATTTTGAAATAGAGAAAACATTTTTAAAGTTCTACTTTAAACCAACACTTTTGCGCGGACCATTTCCTTATTAAAATTCTAGTTAATGTGAGATAGGAATTAAGTAGAACTTGATAAATATATTGAGTAGAATTTGTAACGAAAGAAGTTAGAGGTTCCGAGCCTGTGTAATACATGTTGTTTAGATGCTTGCTGATTTGCAAGGACAATTTTACTGGAAAAGGAATTCCCGTGTAACATTATGTTAAAAAAGATTAATCACAACTGAAAATCTAATTTAAATTATACAATTTGATTGGAGTTGTTCCTTAATAATTTCTAGTTAATTTCAGTTAGACATTGGGTAGAATTTGGCAAATATATTAAATAGATTTCAGAAGGAGAGAATTCAGAGGTCCTAAAATAGTGTTTTGTGTTTACTAGCGCCAGAACTACCATGATCAGAAAATACCGTAAAGCACAGTGGTTTGTAGCGTTTTTCGTACTCAATTCACATCTCCACCAACGGCCGCTCTCTAAAATTCAGTTCGAATTTGAATAGGATTTCAATAGGACTCAATAAGGAAATACTTGATCAGAATTCTACTGGAAATTGCATCTTACATTAAGGATTTAGATGTAAATCCTTTCCCAATAGAACATTGCAATTAAATTAGAGTTCAATCGTAATTTGATAAGGAATGAATCCAATCACACCTTCTGTTTCATAATAATTGAATTAGAATAGGTCTATTTTGATTGATAGTTTAAACAGAATGTTCTTTCCAACCGAGTTTCTTTACAATTCAGCTGACATTTAAACACAAAATATGCAAAGATGGTTTAACTCGAGTTTCCACTCAAAAAGCGGAAAAAAGCGCACGCTCACAGCGTCCTCAAGAATTGCTTGAAAAGTAGAGGACACCTCGAGAAAACCAACAAAAACAAAAATACCAAAACAAAAACAACAAAAACACATACCCCACCAGATACAGGAGTCCATGGGTCTGTTATTTTCTTCTTTTTTCCCCTGTTTTGGGTGTGCCAAAAAACCACCCCCCCATGAGGTGCCCTTCTGTGTATATATATATATATATACAGTTGTTTTCTTTTTGCCCGGAGGGGCGGGGGGGGTGGGGTGGGGAACTGTTTTGACTTTCTTTGGGGGGTTCGGGGGGCCTCTGGGGCCTCCGGGGTTGGGATAAAGGAGGCCCGCGTGTTTTTTCGCGTAGCTGCGAAGCAAAAGCTGTGGAGGCGCCATGGTAGGTTGGTACGGATCTGAACTTCCCTGTTCCTTGGCGTAGTCCAGGTTCGTCAAGTTTTGCCACTGGCCCAGATTGGGTACCTTTGCTTCTTGACTGCTGGCTTGCAGGGATTTGCAAATACCACGAGACAAGGAGCAGTTTGGGAGGTTTCCAAGCACCTGTCGCTTGTAGGAAATATAGCTAAAAACTCAAAATTACATCATGCATGATTTCAATGATTTCTGAGGATCCGGGTCACCCTACTTGGGGTCATTATTTTTGCTGTTTTCTTGGGCTTATCAAGTCAGAAGCTGCGATTGTTTCTCTTTGACCTACCTCTTAAACGGGTGACTTTGACAGTGGCAAACAAAGGGGGCCCGTATATTCCGGGCTTCTTGCAGGGGTTTGGGTTTGTCAATCTCAAAATTCAAGGAGCACCCTCCCACCCACCAACATCGAACTTCCAAGAGGGTCCCTCTAGATTTAGAGGGTACTAGCACTATGTCGAGCTTGTTCCCCTCACTCGAGCTGTGAGGCCGGCGGAGCCAGACACGCCCTGGGCTCGAATCGGAAAAGGCATCGACAAGGGAAACTGGGAAGGGATTGAAAGGTCATTTGAGTGTGGATCATCCAGGTGGGGATTCATGTCCACCACTTGTGAGGTGGTTCCCTAGTAAAATTCACAGGTTTTGTCAAAACCGCAAAAGCCAAGCCCCTTGTCTGTCGAAGTCGAGCCCCTGAGAGAGATGCCTCAGACCCGTTTACGGGGAAAAAACGGGTTCCGAGCGGCTCCACGCACGCACGTCCTTTGAGGTCGCTCTGGAGCTCCCCGCGGCCCCAAGTCTCCTCGGCTGGGACCCTGGCCTGTGGGGGATGGCTTGGGATATTTGAATGGAATTCATGGATGGATGTTTCTTGTTTGGATGTGTGGTTGGGTACCGAAAGAGTACAAAAGGAGCAGAAGAGGTGGACTCCGCAAACCGAGCATCTAGTTTCTGCTTTCTGCGGCAGACCAAAGGACCCACAGCGACCGGGCTTAGCTGAACTATTGGGTGAAGTGAGGTCAAAGATGACAAGCAGAGCTTTTGGACACGCCTGAAGGGCTTGCATCTCTTCAGGAGTGGTTGGGAAAGATCGGCTTGTTTTGGGATGAGTCTCAGAAGGGGGCAAATGATAAGCCAAGTGGAGCGGTGCCATCTATGTTTCACCATGCTGACCAACAGGACACCTATTGTTTGCTTGCTTGCTTGCTTGCTTGCTTGCTTGCTTGCTTGCTTGCTTGCTTGCTTGCTTGCTTGCTTGCTTGCTTGCTTGCTTGCTTGCTTGCTTGCTTGCTTGCTTGCTTGCTTGCTTGCTATTTTGATTTGATAGTTTTTTGGTTTGCGTGCGCGTGCGCGTGCGCGCGTGCGTGCGTGCGTGCGTGCTTGCGTGCGTGCGTGCGTGCGGGCGGGCAGGCGGGCGTGCGTGCGTGCGTGCGTGCCTGCGTGCCTGCGTGCCTGCGTGCCTGCGTACCTGCGTGCCTGCGTGCCTGCGTGCCTGCGTGCCTGCGTGCCTGCGTGCCTGCTTGCCTGCCTGCCTACCTGCCTGCCTGCCTGCCTGCCTGCCTGCGTGCGTGCGTGCGTGCCTGCCTGCCTGCCTGCCTGCCTGCCTGCCTGCCTGCCTGCCTGCGTGCGTGCGTGCGTGCGTGCGTGCATGCATGCATGCATGTAGTTTGTTTGTGTGTTTGTCTGTCTGTGTGTCTGTGTGTCTGTGTGTCTCTGTGTCTCTGTGTCTCCGTGTCTCCGTGTCTCTGTGTCTCTGTGTCTTTGTGTCAGTTTGTCTCTGTGTCTCTGTGTCTCTGTGTTTCTTTGTCTCTTTGTTTCTGTGTCTCTCTGTATCGTCCGGCTGCGTGGTCCTCGGACCTACCGCTCGCGGAGCAGTCGTGAGCCTCTTGCGAGGCCTATTCAAAAAAGCCTTGATCCACCCAGGGTTCCACGAGGCGCTTGATCCATCTGACGTGATTGCTCAATCTTGAGCTGTGAGCGACTTAAGCCTTGATCCGTTATGCCTTGATCCTTTCTGACTTGATCCATTATGGCTTGGTTCTGACGAGGGAACTCTGGTCATACCGGTTGAAGGTTTGCAGGCTCAAACACGAGGAGAGAACAATAAAGTTTGTTCACCGCCTTTTTCCGCTTCCAAGCTCAGTAGCTTGCTAAGGTAAATAGCGCCAGCTTCCTTTTCGTTTTGCCAGCCATGGACCGAGCTCCCCATTTTACAGTTGAACTTTTTCACCGGAGGCTCTGCCTTGCCGGCAGAGCTACCAGCCGTTTCACCACCGCCTCGAGCGCTGGATCTCCAACAGAGGCCGCCCCTGGCACTACCGCTCCAACAAGCCACGGCGGGAGTTCAAACTGATCCCGCCCCTCCCGCCTCTGTGTTGGCATTCAGCCCCACCACATTTGTTGATTACCTGGACAAACCACCCGGCAATTTGAACAGCCGTCTTCAGCTTCGGCGCCGCCCAGCCATTTTGAAGCGCCATTGTCAGCGCAAAGCCAGGGCGCAGGACGCCCGCCGCAACTATGGATCCCTCCGCCGCCCGGTGTGCAAGAAGTGCAGTGGCGACCTTTGCGGCAGAGCCACTCGCATGCTGTCAATCCGTACGTTGCGCTCACTCGACCTTGCATTTCACTGATTCAACTGCATGTTTCACCGCCTCGACCTTATGTTTCACCTGTCATGCCAGGCCCCCCGCCAACGTCCCCGCCACCTGCGCCAGCGGTGACCAAGAGTACTGTGAAACCTGTTTCTGAGCCTGGCAATCGAGGTAAATGTCCACCCTGCGGTGGCTCGAGCTTCCTCTTCTTCTTTTTCTGGTCCTCTCACGACGAGTGCGCCAGAAGATGTTTTTGTTGGCATTCTGCACAATCTCCGGAGATCCTTATGTTCCATCCACTGGTCACTTCCAGACCTGGCTGACGCATATGTGGATCGCGATCTCCGAAGCAATGGTATGCCAGCCGCCTTCTGACGGCCAACCCAGTCTTGCCGGATGATGTCTCACGCTGTGCGTGGTTCAGCAAGAGGGAACCAAGTGAGTCCAGCTCACGGTACCCATTTGGAAGAGCAGTGGGCCTCACGCAATGCAGGTTTTTTGGAGACTCATCGCCCGTATCTTTTCACTACAAGATACGTTGACAATCGTCTCATTGTGGCGGACCGTGCGCTATTTCAAGCGCGCCAACTACAAGAGTTTTCGAGCCTGAGCTTCTATTTGCGCCCGGTGCAGCTTGAAACTGTGCCTGATGGTGAGTTTTTAGGATTTAACTTGGATGTTCACCAACCTTCTTTGAGCTTCCGACTTCCCAGCGAAGCTTACCATTTCCGGCCCATTGATTCTGCAGGAACCATGTCTCACAAATACGCAGGTGTCAAGCGCAGCCAAAAACTGTTACCCCCGCTCCGTCGCTGAGCAAGACACATTTCGTTTGGTACAGTTATACGCTCGCGGCTATGATGTACAGCTCCTTCATAGCATCCGGCATTGGCTCCGCTCCGGACCTGGGCACGGGTGTCATGTTTCATGTTTTTTGTTTAAAGCAGCCCCATGTGACTGCGTTCGCCTTACAATGTTCCCACTCCAGGTGGACCTGTTTTTGGAAACCTTGTTTGGCCCCGTGCCGGATCCTGACTGCGGAGCTCAAAAATCCCAGGGCTGCATAGTACCCACCAATACAATGCTGGTCACGGCTGTAGCCGACTGATGTTACACCTGTTCAGGTGCCTAGTGTGTGTGCCATAGCCTGAGACCAAAGGCTTTTTTCAAACCGCAGGGGGCCAGGAACCCATGGATGTTTGTCCTGGCCAACGAAGACCAGACACCATGGGGGTGAAAACGTACCTGCTTTTGCGTGTTTCTGGTTCTGCCCGACATTCGGTGAGCCAGACATCTGACATCAAGTTTCTTTGGCTCCTTTCGGGGAGCTGTTCACAGTGTGTTTGTGTGTGTGTGTGTGTGTGTGTGTGTGTGTGTGTGTGTTCGTGTTTGTTTGGTGTGTTGTGTTGTGTGTTGCTCTGCTGTGCGTGTGTGTGTGTGTGTGAGAAGAGCATGAGACACCGGTTCGTGTTTCCCAGTTTGCCTGGGCATTCTGTTCATTGGGCATATTGCCACTTGGCAGCAGATGCATGACACACTTCGCGAGAAGTCTGTGCGCTTTTTCAGGGCCCCTGCCTCTTCGCGGCGCGGAGCCCTAGTGGGGCTTCTGGTGCAGCCCGGGGCGTCTGGTGGCCCTGTTTTTCCAATCCCAAGGGTCCCCTCCAGTGACCAGGGCAAAGCTGCATTTACCCTTCAGTGGAATTTTGCCACCGCCATGATCCACATAAGGAGTTTCGACCATGGCATGTAACACAGCCTAGAGGTAAATATCACATACCAAGAGGTGACTGGATTATGTTCCACCAAATGGGTGTCCCCTTGGTTTAGGTCCATTTACGGAGCAACTAAGGAATGGAATCCTGGTTGGTCCGTAGGTCATCGCAGTTCTGAACGATTCATTATTTGGGGCTATTTTGGATTTGTCTATGTAACAGTTGGATCCCGTTTTGGGGGATTAACCAGCCATTTGGGGGCGCTTCTTGTTTTGACACTGATGTGCGCTGTCGGCATGTGTCCAAGCCGGGAACTTTTTGTTGAGAGGCTGGTTTCATGTTGCTTGCCCTTTGAAACTGATCCTCAGAAGGGTCCATGGGAGGTTCTCTTTCCTGAACCTGCTCAGGCATTTATCACCTTCCTTGGGCCATCAGGGAGCCATATGGCCACTTCTGCATGGGATTCTATTTTCAGCTCTCATGGGGTAGCAGGGCCATACCGGACCTTGGGACCATTTGGGTAGAACCAAAAGCAACTACGCGAACCCGGCGCTTCTCAAGTTGGCTTCCGGACTCATTCGCCAGCGGGAACCGGGTCATGCGCTTCTCATGTGAAACTCGGGACCCTCAGATCCCCCCCCAAAACGTGGGTGGTTCAAAGATTTTTTTGCAGGGGAGAATAAGGCCCTAGCCGGCCTTGTTCGGCGCGAAACTGTTTGAATCATCATGCATGTCATGGTTAAGATCCATTTTGGTGAAGGGAATCCATTTGAACCGTTTGCCAGCATCCATTTGCTGAAGGCGCTTTCTATTTACCTTTTGGCGAAGGGCGTGGTGACTGATACATCTTTGCGTCATGTTTTGGCACCGGCCGTGTCAGAACCTTGGCGCTTGAGGTCTCGAAGGCTCTCTGCAGGAGGGATGTGTTTTGCGAGGGGCCGACCTTTAGATTTCAGAAGGGGTCGAAGCGTTCCATCCACCTCTCCATTGCTCTTGGAGCAAGTGGCCTGGTGTCTGGCAAGGGCCCCCCAAACAGAGATTGATATGCAAGGAAAATATGTACACATACACACATGTGTGTGTGTGTGTGTGTGTGTGTTCGATTTTGAGGGTGCCTTTTTCCAGTTGGTTTAAAGGGAAACCAATCGGACCCCCCCCAAAAAGAAACACACACACACACACATATCTTGGGGTCCTATTTTGACACTACCCATATTGAACTAGTCATAGCGAACTCCGGGTTTCCGGTTCATCTGAAGGAGTCCAACGACTTTGGGATTTTGGACATGTCCCCACAAAAACATTGTCCCGAAATGGGCGGCCCCGCGCCCATGAGGGGCTGTAACCGGTGAGCCAAGTTGTCACCTGAGGCAAACCAGGCGCCCAAAGAGGACCCGAGCCTTCTCTCCTTTGCCCGGGACCACAGCAAGTGGTCGACTCCTCAAAAAAAATACCTCCCGCGGTGTTGGCCGCCCCCAAAGCCCAAAGGTGAGGCGCATACCACTGGAGTTGGGTTGCATCTTTTTCGAAATCAACCAGCCCAGACAAGGGTGCCCTTTTTTAGCCCCTGGCTGGGCGGACATTCTCAAAACCTGGGCTTGGAATGTGAGCTCGGTTCGCTGGGGTTCGCCCGCCCTCAGTGAGCCCGGTTCGGTGGTTCCTATAGTCAAGCGGAGGTTTCCCGTGGTTTTGCAGTGGCTTGGAAGCACTGAAGGTAAAACCGCGGCGCCACAGGGGCGCAGGCTTGGGAGATAACAAGGAAACAAGAAAACATGGGTTTGGCACGTGCCGCGTAGGTCTTGCTCCAGAGAACTACAAACGGCTTGGTTGCTGCTGGTTTGACTGAAGAAGGTTTGTGGCCAGTTTACGGATGACAAACGGTTCCGGTCAAAGACCAGGAAGGACTTGGTCTACCAGCCAAAAAGCATGAACTCAAAGAACGACCAGCAGGATCAAACGGGTTCCTGGTGCCACTTTTCGGGCTTGGGTGCGTGCCCGGTGAGCTCCATCCCGTTAGCCATGAGCCAACCGAGGGGAAGCTCTTGGCCGAACTCGGAAGAGTCGCTTGAAAGAACCCAATGTTCATCGAGCATGTGGAATAACTTGCTAGCCACATGGGGGTCGTCTACAATGAGGGGCCCTTGTGAGGATTCTTAAAATTCAAGAAAATGTTACCCGGCGCATGATGACCTGGGCAGCTACGGGTGTGCCCCAAAACGGGACCGCTAATGAGTGGTTCGCTCTGAACTCCCACCAGAGCCCCTTTTTCGGAACTTCTCATGTCGCTTTTCGATGACATTCCGACATTCTCCACGTGAGGCTACCACTTTTTGCAAGAGTGAAAAGTTCATGCCATGCGCATTTCTACCTCTAGGTGCTACATCATGGTTTCTTCTGATCTATGCCTTGGGAAGCCGAGCGATCGACGTTTCAGGCTGAGAAGACGCACATGTTCAACGCTCGCAGCCACAGCCGGGCACTCAGACTCGCCCGGGCCGCGGGTTGCAGGGGACCCGAAAACTGGTGGTTTTGCTGCAACCCACCGCCACACGCACACACGCACACACGCACACACGCACACACGCACACATGCACATACACGCACACACACGCACACAGACATGAAACAACTCAAGGAAGATTCTCACACACACACACACACGCACATGGGTATGTGTCAAAAATAGAAGGACCCCCCAATGGTGGTATTCCTTTTGGCCTCCCTTTAAACCAAAGTGAAAAAAGGTACCCTCAAAAAAGGCTCGTGTTTTTGTTGGGGGATACAATTATGTGGTCGAAAGACCGCTATACGCAGGGCAGGGATGGTCATGGCCTTACGAGTTTAGCAGACAAATACAAGAGCTCCTACTATGATAAGGATATCTGTCAAACTAGAGATTGACCTCCGGTTTCCTTTGGTTTCCCTTTCAACAAGACCTAAAAGCTATAAGACGTACCCTCAAATAATTGGCTTTCGCTTCAAGTAGTACCCACCTCAAACTGGTGAGTGTGAACCCCCACCTAAATAGTGGTCCCATATCAAAATTCAGACCCAAAGATATGAAAACTGGGAAAGGGGGGGGGGTTGGGGGGGCGGGGGGTGGCGGGGAAAAAGAAACAGGCGCAAAAAGTCCACATTCTTCACAGGCTCCAAGTTTGGACCGTGGCATACGCCGACCGCCCCGAGGCCACGGTGACACGCGCCGTGCCCTGCGCCCGAACGGGTGCCGTGGCCAAATTGGGGTAAAGGGGGGCGAGGGCTAGTTGGCCTGATGTGGACCCCGTGCCCGAAACGAAAGAACAAGACAATAGGCAAAACCAGGCCCGACAACCCCTCAAAACCCTTTTGAAAACCCAAAAAGGTCCCTCAGGAATCCTAAATTGGGGACTCCCCAAGTTGGTTGCTGCTGCAAGGGACACCATACCAGAACCAACACGTTTTTGGTCTTGCCATCTTTGGAAGCACCCAGTGGGCCCAGTGGGTATTTGATCGCCCTTGTGCGCTTGCCAATTCAACAGATGGGGTTTGCTAGGCCACTGGACTGGCAGTTCCTTCTGGCACATTCGAGACAAAAGCTATTCACACTGAAGTCATATGTTTCCGACCCCACCCAATTCGGCCCCCTTCAAAGTGCCAAAGAGGGGTGTTGCATTCGGAAAAAAAGGCGCGGCCATTTTCACCACGCACCTTGGGCATGCCGCTCTTGGGAGTCCGTTTCGGGGGAGTGTCCGCACGTGCACCAAGGCAGATGGTGGCTCCGCCGGGAACCAGAGATTTAGCCGCGGAGTTGGCCGGGTGGTGGCTTGGCTTTTGTCTCGCTTACCTTGGGTTGTATCCAATCAATTCAAATGGGCTTGCTCAGATCCTTGCCGGAGGTGTTGGCATTTCTTCAAGGCAAGCTGTTCGCTTGCTTTGTGGTTTTGTGTGGGTACCTTTTTCAGGTTGGTTTAGAGGGAAACCAAAAGGAATCTCAGCATCTTGCTTTACACCCAGATGATTCCAGCGATGCTGCCAACTCCTCACATTTCCGCACGCTCTCTAAGCCGCCTCTTTTTGCTGGCCCTTTGGTTCCTCAAAGCGTGTCTTGGGCATGCGTGGGATACGGCTACTTTTCGAAGCATGCGAGTTCGACTCCCACGTAAGACGGACTCTTCCCCTCCAACCAACCAGCAGTTTCACTAGGCCAAAGCCCATGTGAACATGTTCCCCTTCAAGCAACATATGTGTCAAAACAGTGGATTCCTGGCCACGAAAAAGCAATGTGACAATGTGGTTTCCCCTTGTATTTCCCACAACAAAATCGGCTTGGACACCTTTTGGACCCCGAACATTTTGCTGTTGCTTTTGAGTTTCCCTGGAAGCCAAGCTGCAAAGTGTACTCTCCAAACAATTCGACACCGCAGTCAGACACCGCTGAGGTCTCGGCCGGCGACCCTAGGCTGGAGGGCTCAGAGGGGAAACCTTTGTTTCCCTTCACAACTGGGGTCCATCATTTGGTTGTTTCCTTTTGACTTCCCTCTACAACCCAACAGCAAACCCACCATGTTGAGAATTTTTCTGGGAGTTTCAGCGTGGTTTTGAGAGTCGGTACCCTTACCAGCTTGGTTTAGAGGGCGGAATTTTGAGACAACCAGTGTACAGTTGCTGAAAGTACATGGCACAGAATCTACTTGAACCCTAAGGGGCGAAGCAAAACCAGGAGTTTGCTCCTATCATGACTATTTGAAGTACCCCAAACCCTATTCCAATTTAGACAGTTTGTAGTACCCTTCCACCCACGTTGCTGTGGAACCCACGCCCGAACCCTTGAGGAGGAAAGCAATGCAAAAACCGTGTTCCAAGTTAGGGTAAATGCAAGCAGGCAGAACACCAAAACATCAGATTCGATGGGAATACCACGATCAAAACCCGGGTAGATGAAGGAGTTAAGGGATAGTCCCAAGCGGTGTTTTCGCATCCGGTCTTTAAGTTTTCTTTACGTGGGTAGATCATGAAAGACGCTTCGGGTGGTGCGGGAGACCCCATTTAAAAGGCCCAACAAAAACCCAACTCGCACGCAGGTGCGCCCCGCATCGGCATGCAAGCCGGCGGAGGCAGTCCGAGTTTGGGGTGGAAAAAAGGAAGGAAGGACTCCCCTCAGCTGGAAGGACTCGGAATGGTGCTTCGCTTCATGTCCTTTCTAGTTTGTACTATATGGAAGGGACATTGGAATGGGCTGCTCTCTCTCTGATTTATCTCCCTTCCGTCGATTCGAAGAGACGAGAGAAATAAAGAGATGAGAGAATCAGAGAAGACGGAACGAGGGAAAGAGAGTGTAGAGCCTCGTCGCTTCGTCCTTCTCTCTTTACTCGCTCTGGCAAAGGAGCGCAAGGCCCTGCTCGTATATCTTCAGCAATCGCAGCAACCAGATATGGCTGTGGTCAAAAGTAGGTACCCAAAATGGCACCCTGGTAAATGGAAGCATTTGGACAACACCCCAGTTGAGCCACAATCAAAACCCGGGGATTGATGATGGTTAGTAAGGGACAATCCCAACCATAAATAGCTGGGGTCGACCGAGTCGACCATCTTAATACCGGGTTTTGATATGACTCAGTTGTCTTCGGTGTTCATCAAGTCCATTTCGGTTTCTGTGTCCCGAATGAGGTGGGGCTCTAAGCGTTAGACGCTTTGCTAGTGAAAAACTTGGATCTCTTTGACGATTCATTTGCGGTTGGGGGCACGTTACCTTTGAGTCGCCAGAGCTTGCGGTCGACACCCAAAAGAAGGGAGTCATTTCCGGAAGTGGACCGAGCCTCTCTTTGGTATTCAAAGGGACCCTCAAGGACGACCCGTTTTGGAGGCTCCAATTCCGATCTTTCGGTATGTGGGCTTCTCACGAATGAGCTCTCCTGGTGGTTGGCTTTTGCTGGCTTCCCTAAACACAGATTTTGTTCTAGAAAGAGAACCCAAAGCCACTTATCTTCTTTTGAGAATCTAAGAATGCCTGGATGTTTGGGCAGTTACACCTACCAAAGGGGATGCCCCAGTTGGATAAAATCCCCTCAACCGACCAATTCACATAATATTTTTTCATCAATTCATAACAGAACCTCAACTCAAGATTTGATACATAAATTTTGTAAATATGTTTCTAAATTCCCAAAATATATTTTTCCAAAATCCCAAATTCCCAAAATATATTTTACCAAAATCCCAAAGTCCCAAAATATAACATCCCCATAATTTCAAAACATAAATCTTACAATGTTTTTTTATTGTAAGGTTTTTGGGTTAATTTATAATTTCAGTTCAGGATAATAATTTAATTGATTTGTCTTACTTATTTCATACATCATTTTAAAAATAATATTAATATCTCTCACGGTATTTTTAACATTAAACTTTTTATAAATTTCAATATAAAATTTGATATATTCTTTAATATCTTCTCCTTTCTTTTGACTATAACACAACATCAATAATATATCAGCAATCATTACATATTTTTTCTTACTGATTTTAAGAAACTGTTTAACATAATCGTAAGGTGGTAATTTATTTACAGTTAGAAATATCAAGATTTCATCTTCAACGTTTCTATTTTGTTAATGTTGAAACGCATGTGGAAACATGAACTGTGTGTGGAATGCTTGACCACAATGGCATGTGCCATTTTGGCTCAAGCATTGATCTGGGTTCCTGGAACCCAAGCTGTTTGAAAAAAAGTTTGATCTGTGGCATTTTCGAACTTAACCCCGACCAAGCAATGGCTTCCTCGGCAACCTCGGCAACTTCCTTTGAGTTGATTGAGGACCAGACACTCACCGTGGAGGAGGTTGAAATGGCCAGCCAGGAGGCCCAGGACATTCGCACACGGGAGGCGGCAGTGGCGGCCGGCTTGGTTTTGGACGAGCCCAAGGCCCCCCCGTCATCTTCGGCGACCGATGTGATGAAGGACCTCTCCAGTGCACTGGAGCGTCTCCATGTGGCATTTGCCACACCGACCTCCGGCTTGGGTGCCCCTGGCCCCGCCGAGGAGGGCGACGAGGACATGGGGAATGCGGATGGCATGGAGCGGACCACACCACCGGAGGAGGCGCAGACTCCACCCACGAAGAGGCTGAAGGGCTTCGTGGCGGCTTCTCAGAAGGCTACGTCCCAGACCAACAAACCGGTCTCCTTGGTGCCGGTGGACGGAAAACCCGGGTACTTCAAGCTGGTGGACCTCCCGGATCTGTTTCCAGTCCTTCCGGCGTCGGCGGCCACCTTGCTGAGGGACATCACGGTGGAGGAGGCGGTCTCCCTTTTCCACAAGTTTGTCGGGAAGAATCTCACCGAGGACCTGGTGATTCGCATCCTGGAGGCGTATGTCCCGATGAAGATCCAGCTCCGCCAGGAGGAAGTCTGGGCTTCGCAGTTCCAGAGGAACAAGGCGTGTATCGGCACCCAGCGCATGCACAGGCTCGATGCAGGCCATTCCGATTACAAGTTCATGTGCAAGGCATGCGGCACGGGGTGGCCAGAGGCAGCCAAGCAGTGCTGGGTCTGCCCCGCAAGGAGTTCGTCCCCTTTCAGGCACCCTCGGCCACCTATGAGGCGGACGGCATCACCTACAACCTGCTCATCGTTTGTCTCACAACCCTGTCGGATGTGGGAATCGTGTGCTTTCTTCCCGCCGGGACTTGGGTGCCTTTGGCCCCGTCTCCGGGGGGGGAGGGGTATAGGGTTTTCCTTGTTGGGTTCGTTTTTCACCACTGTTTTCCTCTCTTGTTCGACACGTCACGGCAGCTTGATCTCCACGACCATTGGGTCACATGCATTGGCTGCCCCAAGGACGGGCCATCTCAGCCACGGTTCGGAAAAGGTGGCCGCGGCTGACTCTTGGTTTCCTGGAGGTTGCTTGGGGTTTTGGGGAGTCCCCCGCCGGGTTGGTCTCCCCCCTTGTGCTTTTGGGGGTTTCTGGGGGGCTGATTTTGGGTCGCTCCCCCCCCCCCTTCCGGTTGAATTCTCGGGACTTTGGGGGGGGACCTGTCGAGATGCGTGTGGCCTGCCTGCTCCATTTGCACTCTGCAGTCAGCGAGTTTGGAGCATGCATGCATTGTGCCGCGGGTGGGTCCCGGCTGTTCGATAGGAGGCTCGAACCCCCCCCCCCCCGTTTTTCATCATGGCTAGGGTATCTACCAAGTTTCTTATGCGCCCGCCTTACACACGTCTCTGGGACCGCATTCCAAGGGTCCTATGGGACACGTTGGCGGATGAGTCCTTCTCCCCGAGACAGACGGACGGGGAGCTGTTGGTCCTGATGTGCCTGCGCCAAGGCACGGAGGAGGAGGGGAGGAAGCTGGGCGGTGAGCCCGGCAATCCGCTTCGCTCAGCTCCTGGAACTCTCGCGCATTCCGGTAGGACAAGATGACCAAGTGGTCCCGACGGACTACTTCAACGGCCTGGTGGCATCGGCGGCAGGCAGGCTTCCCCAGCCTCTGTCCGCGGCGGACCTGGCCGACCTGTGGGACAGCGTATGGTTCCTCCTCCTGGCGACGGCGGATGGCAAGCCGAGCGAAAACTTTTCCCTGCTGGAGAATGAATGGGACCGCCAGGACCAATGGAGGTGGTTCTCACGAGATGACCCACCCCCACTCCAACAACCAGAGCTTCTGAAGTGGAGGCACTGGCGCCCGGGCAAAATAAGGGAAATGGAGCCCACGACTCAGCGAGCAATGGAACTCCATATGCGCGGGAAATGGGCGGAACGGCTCCTCGCCCACTTCGCCCCGTTTGCGGAGCACATCGCGTACATGCAGGACATGCTGGGGGAGGACTTCCGCAAGGTGGCATTGGACCTCCTGGGGGACAGCAGGTTCCGGACACTCAGACAACATTGCCTGGTCTACGAGAGTCTCCGGAAGAGAGGCTTCACGGTGATTCCATGGCAGGAACGACATGTCCGCTCTCTCCTCAACCAGCTCTCCGAAGAGGAGGTCACCCCATGCAAGCTACGGCAGGTGTGGAACACCCTCAAGTGGTTTTCCAAGACCTTCGGTTTGCTGAAGATAGACGAGCTCCATCGCCTCAAGTCCAAGAAGAGCTCGTTGGAAGAGGCGCTCACGGACACGGTCACCCGGCCGCAGCGCAAGGCGGTGGTCCCCAGCAAAGAGGTCATATGGGCTCTGGAGGAAGGGGCTGGCTACGATTACCAGGGTGCCACCGGCCCCGGTACGCAGGCGGCCCCGGGGAGGAGCAGACACGAGGCACTGGACGCATTCATCCTGGGCTTTGCCCGGTTCCAAGTCGGATGCAGCGCTCGTTTCAATGACCTCCAGCATGTTCATCCCAAGGACCTTATCCACACCAGTAACACCGTGGAGCTGAAGGCCTGGCAGACCAAGACGGTCTCAGCAGCACGGATCAACCGCAACCCGGTCCCCTTGATTGCTCCGAAGTACAGCTTCACAGGGATCCCCTGGTGGACTACCTGGGTGGCCTCGGTCCGGCGACTGGTAGCCGAGGAGGCATTCCAGGACATGGACTACTTGCTCCCGACAGTGAGCAAAGACTTTGCAGGGCTGATCCCGAGACCTTAAGGGCTCTGAGATGGCTCAAGGATGCGATTCTCCGTCGGGGAGTTACCCCGGGGTTGGTGAAGCCGCTGACGTGGCACTCATTCCGAGTGTTCATCCCGGACTGCGCTTTCCAGATGGGGATCCCACGGGATCGCCGCATGTACTTAGGCAACTGGCTCACAGAGAGCACAGCAGACGTCTATGTGCGGGAGAAGCGCAATGTCGTGGTGGAGATTTGGGGCCAGGTGGCGCAGAAGGTCCCCAACCTGAACCTCGGGCCAGGCAGGGAACGCAGGGAGGACCTGAACCACCCGGACTGGGCGGACCCGCTCCCGCCGCCAGCAGTGGAAATCACGGATGCGGGACCGGACGGCCGCACGCAGGGACCAAACCGAAAGGGAAGGGGAGGCATCCCCCACGGTACCCTCAGGGAGCGCACCATCTACTCGCTCATGGTCATTGGTGGAACAGGGACCCGAGGACACACCAGTGAAGGCCAAGGACCTGTTTCCCACCACCCCGGACTTCCCCCTTCGCGTGGTGGCGGCGGTCAAACGCACAGGCAACGCCGGCCAGTCCAGAATCCACTTGCTGAATGAGGAAGGCACGGCTGTGGGGTGCGGGTGGCGACCGGCGGCCTCTAAGATCCAGGAGCTCTCCGTGCTGGATTACATGACGGAGGCCTATGGCAAGTGCGAACGCTGCTTCAAGAGGTATGGCTTCCCGGCGGACTGGGTACTGGAGCCTGCGGAGGTCCCCACACTACAAAAGGACTCGGACTCCTCGGCGGACTCAGGCTCTGAAACGGATGACTCTGTAGACACCCAGTCGGAGACCGAGGTGGTGGCCCTACCTTTGGGAGCCTGTGCCCCGGGCCCTGGCGACCAGGGGGTGGAGGCCAAGGGCAGGGCTCTGGCCAGGGCCCTCAGCACAGACTGGCATCCTTCGGAAATGGCGGGTGTGCCAGACTGTCCTTCAGAAATGGCGCTATCAGTCTGCACACCCGTTCTTCAGTTTTTGAGAGTTTGTGGTGGGTGGCCCATGGGGCCCACCCAGCCGTTGACATCTGACAGGGGAAGATGAGTCCCTGGCACCAACACATTGCTTGGATAAAAGAGTTATCGCTTGCATGTGTGGTGCCGTTTGGTTAGCTTACATACACTTTGTTAATGTTGAAACGCATGTGGAAACATGAACTGTGTGTGGAATGCTTGACCACAATGGCATGTGCCATTTTGGCTCAAGCATTGATCTGGGTTCCTGGAACCCAAGCTGTTTGAAAACCCACCCACCCACACCAAGGTAGGAGGTCATGGCTGCCGCGCCCGCCAAACCACCGGAGGAGGTCCCAGCCGAGATAAAGGAGGACGTGGCAAAGTTGCAGAAGCCACTGGCGGCCATCCTGGTGACTGGGCGCATCGGGCTACGTCACGGTGGAAGACCTGGCGGATCGCTGGAACATCCCGGCGGCGGCCAGGGACAATGGTCCCCGGGACCTGGGATTCCAGGATGGTGAGAATGGATTCAACGCCCAGACCTCGGCCTTCACGGCAATGCGCCTCCTTCAGGCAGTACGGGTGGCAGCAAACTTGGTCAGGGGGGGCAACCAGGGTGACCACCCGGCGGGCCATGACAGGCGCCAGCTGGAAGATGCTTACGTGGCCACGCATGGGGCCCCGACTACCTCAAGAAGCAATGGCGCTTGATTGCCAAGGGCGAGTTGGGCTACATCCCGGCAAAACACATCGTGAGCGCGCTCCCGGAAGAAGGGGAACGCCCTTCATCCACCCGCAAGAAGATCACGGTGGACGGCTGGGACAGGGAGGATGAAGAAGAGGTGAGGAGCCACCCTACATCTCGACGCCAGCTGGAACGGTTGCACCTAACCTTCAGGACGACGCTCCTGATGTGCACGGCAGCACTGCCGCAGTTTGGCAACCTGAGGGTCACCAAGGAGGAGCTGGATGACTGGTACGCCTGGTTTTATGGGGAGGACATAGCCGGCAGGAAGCCTCCCCCGAGTGACACCACCTTGCTGTTTGCGGAGCGCAATGCATGGCGCAAGATTCACGAGATGGTGCACCAGGGCACCACTCTCTCCGAAGCCCTCAAGAACGTCAGGGGCGACTTCCTCTTCTGGCAACGGGAGGTCTATGAGCACCTCAACAGGGCGCCGACGACGAAGGGGAAGAGCAAGAGCAAGGCACCCAAGGTGTGGCAGACTCAGTGGGAGAAGCCCAAGAAGGGGGGTAAAGGATCTTGGCCCTCAGGGCCTACCCATTCCAAGCCGAAGGGCAAGGGCGGCAAAGGAAAGTCCCCCAACACCTCCTCGACCCCATGGCCGGACCACTGGGCTTTCAAGAATCCCAAAGGGGTGGCATACTGCAGGGATCATCACCTTCACAACAAATGCCCTGGATCATGCGGCCGATCCCACAACTGCCCGGTCAGGAAGGATGGGTGGGTGTGTGATGCCCCCCCATCGAAGCATGTGCCACAGGCATGCCCACACCTCCCCAAGTGACAGGAGGCCACTCAGGGTGCCATAGGCCCCGTGGCTGCCTGGTCTCCGAAGGGATCACAGGCCACCAGTGCGAGAGTGCACTCAGCGGGGGAGAGCCAATCCCACCAGAGCCACAGCAGAGGGCAGACAGAGTTGGGGAGGCCAGGACGGCCGCAGGTGGGAGGGGATTTCTCCAGGGTGCCACCGGCCCCGGAAGCCCCTCCACCGAAGAAGAGGAGTGGACCCAGCCAGGGCACTCCAGAAGGGCGGAAGCACCCGTTTCCCCCGCACCCACCGAGGCAGTGGGATGAACCCCCAGAGAGACCCAGCGGTGAGGATCCGCCCGGCAAGGGGCGTTCCAAAACCGGGCAGAACCGTCAGGGCAAGCAGCAAGCCCAGGGCCAGACGACCAGAGGGTCGGACAAAGGACACAAGGAAACCCCAGGGGGGACAAGCCCCACCTTCCCCTGGATGCAAGACACCCCGGAAAGACTGAGGCTGAGACTAAGGTGGACGCCACGTCCGGTGCCGGAGTCGTCGAAGCCGACCCTCATCCTGCTGTACGCTGGGAAGGATGATGCGGGGGCCCTGGATGCCTACCTCCATGCCTACAACCCGGCCTTCTCGGAGTACATTTGGGCAGTGGACATTAGGCGGAAGGGTGGCGATCTTGGACATGACATGCTGGGAGACGAGCCATACTCTACAATGTGCTCCATGGCCATGGCGGGCAAGGTCGCCTTTGTGGGGGGCGGCCCCAACTGCAGAACGTGGAGCATTCTCAGATGGTTCCCCAAACCGGGAGGCCCGCCGCCGGTGAGGGGCAGACCCTGTCAGGCTTGGAGGACCTGGAGCCCCGGGTAATGGAGGACACGGACAACGACAGCGTGCTCACGCTCAGACAGATGTACCTGACCTCGCTGGCCTACCAAGGGCTAGGTCAACTAACGGTCCCGCAGGTGGGCTCCTCCTTCCTGGAGCACCCAATGGAGCAAGAGCCCGTGCTCCTCGATCTGGGTCACACGGGCCTACATTCAATGGGCGAACGCACTCCACCACTCCCTCATCAAGTTTGACGAGTGCCGCCTGGGCCAGGTGGTAGTAAAGTCCACGACATTGTCAACGGACCTTCCCCTTCACCATTGGCATGATCTGCGATGCAACCACGGAGCTCACCCCAGGGGGGAAAAGCTCAACTCCAGTGACCTCAGCAGGTACCCAGAGCAGATGATGCAGGGTCTCGCGGCGGCCATCCTTTGCAGAGCGGGACCCGTCCTGGAGGCGCTGAAGCCGGGGGGCACGGTGCCCCAAGCGAACCCAACGACCCCCCTGAGGCGGCAGAGGGAACCATCTCCTAGCACGCCGGGGGACAACAAGCGCCAGTCCCTGAGGCTGAAGGCCGGCCAACAAGCGTTGGCAGGACTAACCCTGGGCTCACTTCCGGTCTCGGCCTCGGACGATCCTGCGGTCCGGACGCCAACACAGCCGGCTGGCAGGACGGTCGAACTTCGGGGTGAAACTCTTCCCCTTCAGCCATGGGCGCTCCATTGCATGGAGATCTCGGATCGGCCCACCACCCTGCCGATCACGCACGACCCAAATCTCTCCGACAAGGTTATGTACCTCCAGATGGCCTTCAAACAGCGCCCCCTCAGGGACGGGGGTGGGAAGCCCTCACTTGGACGGCTGGCCGGCCACTGTCCAAAGCAGCAGCGTTGGGGGCCAAGATCTGTGTCCTCACGTCGCCATGGGGGGACAAACTCCAGGAGTCGCTCTCGTTGGGGGACGGGTCACACCCCTTCCCGGAGGATCTGCTGGAAGATATCAGGGAGATTCTGGCGCCAGGGGCAGGCCGACCAGCGGAAGGCCAACCCTTCTTCCTGGACATCTTGCACAGCCTGGCGCTGAACATTCAGGACCCCGACGAGTCCCACTGGGGGTCACGGACCCACCCCTGGCTTCGCCGACGAGGGGGACAAGATCCGCACCATCTACGATGGCTCGGTGGGCGGGGCCAATGACACCATCAGGAACCAGACGGTGGAAAGGACGACGGCTCCGACGGTGCTGGATGGGGTACAAGCTCTTCATTGGCTACATGCGGCAGCTGAGGAGGGACCTCCCTCTCAGGGTGCCCCCGGCCCCGAGAAGGAGGTCGCCAAATCTCCACCCAAGGGCTGGCTATGGCCGGAGCCGGGCACCAGGTGGGCGCTGCTCAAGGCGGACGTCACCAAGGCCCACCGGAGAGTAAAGGTCCTCAGCAAGGACTGGCGGTTCCAGGTGGCTTCACTGGGGGAAGAATGGTGGGTGAACAAGGTAGGCACATACGGCATGGCCAGTGCCCAATCTTACTGGGGACGCCTGGCAGCCCTTCTACTCAGGGTCCTCTACGCACTTTTCCCTCAAGTGGACTGGAACTTCGTCTTTGTGGATGACTTCCTGTGGCTGCTCCGTAGCGAGGGGGCAGCAAACTTGGCGGTGGCGCTGTTGGCAACACTCCTGGCCTTGGGCACCCCGCTTAGCTGGAAGAAGACACATTTGGCGGAGGTCAACACGTGGCTGGGCTTCGTGGTCCACCCGAACATCCCGCAGGTTCTCATGGCCGCCAACAAACACATCCTGGTGATGGAGGTCCTGCAGACCATGGTGGAAGGGCAGGCGATGCACTCAAAGGACATCGAGAAGGCCCTGGGCCGCATCCAATGGGCAACTGCGGCATGTCCGCTGGCGAAGTCGATGCTTCAACCATTGTGGGCCTGGAAGATGGCCACTACCACGGTGGGGAAACCCCCCAAGGTGGTCAGGATGCTGGCGTTCATGCTGCGGTTCCTCTTCAACACGCCTTTCGTCCAGTACTCCCCTTACTTGCCGAAGTCCTCTTGGTGGGGTTGCAGCGATGCTAGCGCCTCGGACGAAGGACTGGCATTTGTGGGAGGATGGTGCTCCAACAAAACGGAGCCGGAAAAGAAGGAGGTGTACTGGTTCCACGAGCAGATCCACGTGGAGGAGTACCCTTGGGCATTCAAGAATGGGGATCCCAAGCGGAGGATTGCGGCTCTGGAAATGCTGGGCACGCTCTTCCTCTGTAACATGATCCTCACGCACCAAGGCCCTCTGTCCTCCCGGGTCCGACTCCCGGTGGGCAGTGACAACCAGGGCAACGTCATGGCGATGCTCAACCTTGGATCCAAGAAGCCCTATACCGCGGCTATCCTGATGGAGCTGGTCTTCCTGCTTACCCATGGCTGCTCGCTGGCGGCCAACCACGTGCCCCGGGAATTCAACCAGTGGGCCGATGAGCTGACACACCCAGATTTCTCTGGGTTCGACCCCTTGCACAGGGTCCCTAGACAGGAACTCTGCGAGGAGCTCGTTTTTCTCCCGCGTCTCCTGAATGGAGATGCATTTGATCTCAGCGTGGGCCCATGCTCCCGTGACCGGAGCCGGTGGGTGACTCACTTCCCCTGGTGGCAGACCCCCCTGTGGCCTGGGTGCCCCGGGCCCCGGCTCAGGGGCGGGCGCTATCAGTCTGCACACCCGTTCTTCAGTTTTTGAGAGTTTGTGGTGGGTGGCCCATGGGGCCCACCCAGCCGTTGACATCTGACAGGGGAAGATGAGTCCCTGGCACCAACACATTGCTTGGATAAAAGAGTTATCGCCTGCATGTGTGGTGCCGTTTGGTTAGCTTACATACACTATTTCTTCTTTTTTTTCTCAACACTCAATTGATTATAGCTTGGTTATCTCTCCAGGTTGTACAATTTTCGCATATATCTTCTTCATCCATTGAATAATCAAATAATATTATTTATTAATCCATTAGGTAAATTTAATTATACAATTCCATATTTTCTTTTTTAAAGTGGCAACAGTCATAGCATTTCTTATTTAAGGGCTGCCGCCCAGTGCCGCCGACCCCTCCGCTGGGGGCCAGCCGAGGTTTATTTTTGTTCTGGCAGCGGCTTTTGGCTGGTTCAGGCTTGCTGGCTTGCTGGCTTGCTCGCTCGCTTGATTGTTTGCTTGTTTTCAGCGCTTTTCCAGGCTGCGCTCGTTTGCCCACACAGCGAGCACCAACCAAAGGAGCGCTATATGGAAAGTAGACAGCAATCGGTCCCCAGGGCGCAACCAGCAAGAACAGCTTCGCGTCCAGCGCGCTTGGAGGCCGCACTCGCTTCGCTGCAGCGAGCACGAACCAAAGGAGTGCGCCGGCAGCCTGCTCCGCCGCGGCCGGGTGCCTAACGTCGCGTTTGAGTGGCCTCTTTTCGCTGTGGGCAAACGAGCGCGGCCTGGAAAAGCGCTCAAGCACCTGCAGGGCACAGTTTTCAGCGCTGAAGCTCTGTCACGGCCCGCTCGTCCGGCCTTTTTCTTCCTTTCTGCTGCCGGCGCACTCCTTTTGGTTGGTGCTCGCTGTGGGCAAAGGAGTGCGGGCCCGCCCGTTCGGCCTCTTTTCTTCCTTTCTGCTGCCGGCGCACTCCTTTGGTTTCTTTCCGCTCTGCTGCCGGGCAAGCGCGGGAAGCGAAGCTTTTGTGGCTGGCCGCTCCCTCTGGACCTTCAGCGCTGAAAGCTATGCGCAGCAGGTATTTGAGCACTCTCGGCCTGCTCAGCTCAGGGGCAGTTGTGTGTAGTGGTATCACACCCGCTCAGCATGCGAGAGGGGCTGGGTTCAATCCCCGGCCTGTCCATGCCCATGTGCGCCTGCGTCTGTCACAGTTTGCCTCTCCCTGGTCTTTCATCCCTTTGGGTTTGCTGTGCGTCTTGCCAAGACCGGCTGGTACGCCGCGGAAAGCGCTCAAGCACCTGCAGGGCACAGTTTTCTGCGCTGTCGCTCTGTCACGGCCCGCTCGTCCGGCCTTTTTGCTTCCTTTCTGCTGCCGGCGCACTCCTTTGGTTGGTTCTCGCTGTGGGCAAAGGAGTGCGGGCCCGCCCGTTCGGCCTCTAGTCTTCCTTTCTGCTGCCGGCGCACTCCTTTGGTTTCTTTCCTTTTCCTCTCTGTTGCCGGCGCAAGCGCGGGAAGCGAAGCTTTTGTGGCTGGCCGCTCCCTCTGGACCTTCAGCGCTGAAAGCTATGCGCAGCAGGTATTTGAGCACTCTCGGCCTGCTCAGCTCAGGGGCAGTTGGTGTAGTGGTATCACACCCGCTCAGCATGCGAGAGGGGCTGGGTTCAATCCCCGGCCGGTCCATGCCCATGTGCGCCTGCGTCTGTCACAGTTTGCCTCTCCCTGGTCTTTCATCCCTTTGGGTTTGCTGTGCGTCTTGCCAAGACCGGCTGGTACGCCGCGGAAAGCGCTCAAGCACCTGCAGGGCACAGTTTTCTTCTCCAGAGCGTTGACAAAAGTCTTCTGTCATACGGCCGCGCACGTCCGGCCTTTTTGCTTCCTTTCTGCTGCCGGCGCACTCCTTTGGTTGGTTCTCGCTGTGGGCAAAGGAGTGCGGTCCCGCCCGTTCGGCCTCTAGTCTCCTTTCTGCTGCCGGCGCACTCCTTTGGTTTCTTTCCTTTTCCTCTCTGCTGCCGCGCAAGCGCGGGAAGCGAAGCTTTTGTGGCTGGCCGCTCCCTCTGGACCTTCAGCGCTGAAAGCTATGCGCAGCAGGTATTTGAGCACTCTCGGCCTGCTCAGCTCAGGGGCAGTTGGTGTAGTGGTATCACACCCGCTCAGCATGCGAGAGGGGCTGGGTTCAATCCCCGGCCTGTCCATGCCCATGTGCGCCTGCGTCTGTCACAGTTTGCCTCTCCCTGGTCTTTCATCCCTTTGGGTTTGCTGTGCGTCTTGCCAAGACCGGCTGGTACGCCGCGGCCGGGTGCCGAACGTCACTTTTGAATCCTATATAGAAAGTAGAAAGCTATCGGTCCCCAGGGCGCGACCAGCAAGAACAGCTTCGCGTCCAGCGCGCTTGGAGGCCGCACTCGCTTCGCCGCAGCGAGCACGAACCAGCGCTGCTCCGCCGCGGCCGGGTGCCTAACGTCGCGGCTGAATCCAATATGCAGTAGAAAGCTATCGGTCCCCAGGGCGCGACCAGCAAGAACAGCTTCGCGTCCAGCGCGCTTGGAGGCCGCACTCGCTTCGCCGCAGCGAGCACGAACCAAAGGAGTGCGCCGGCAGCCTGCTCCGCCGCGGCCGGGTGCCTAACGTCGCGGCTGAGTCCAATATGCAGCAAGGCACTATTCGCTTCCCGCGCTTTTCCAATATAAGGTGTTTTTTCTTTATTAATATACTTATTGATTTCAATACCGTTCATTTCTTCACTATTAATATAAGGTGTTTTTTCTTTAGGACTATTTCGCCTAAAGCTAAATTATTAATTAACATTATTTTTAATAACAAATCACAGAAATTCAAATCATAAATCTTACAATTTAACTTTATTGTAAGGTTTATGGGTTAATTTATAGTTTAAGTTCAGGATAATAATTTAATTGATGACTATTAAATTGTTGATACATCTTACCCCTTTCATGCATCATTTTTGAAATAATATCAATATCTCTCACTGTATTTTTGACATTAAACTTTTTTCTGTCAATATATGTTTTAATTTCTTCCTTTACATCAAACCATTCCCTAAAATGACAAGTCAACATCCATAATACACCTTCAATCATTTCATATTTTTCTTACTGATTTTCAGAAATGCTCTAACATAACTATAAGGTGGTCTTTCATACACAGTTAAAAATATCAAAATGTAATCTTCAACATTTCTTTCATTAAGCCTTTTAATACTTAAAGTACATTTAATTAATTCTTGATAAAACCTCCAATTTCTACAAATTTTACATACATCTTCTTCACCCAACGCATAATCAATAATATTATTTATTATTCCATTAGGTAAATTTAATTTATACAATTCCATATTTTCTTTTTTGAAGTGGCAACAGTCATAGCATTTCTTATTAATATACTTATTGATTTCAATACCGCTCATTTCTTCACTATTAATATAAGGTGTTGTTTCTTTAGGACTATTTCGCCTAAAACTAAATTATTAATTTAAGTCTTTCTATTATTTTATCACACGTTGTTTCATTATAAATATTACTTCCTATTTTTGTTCTAAACAACCCCATTGTTCTAATTGCATGTGTTATTGTATATCTAAGTTCGTCAATTCTATACTCATCATTTAAAAACTCATTTAAAAAATTAAACAATACAACATAGTTTAAACGTTTAATATTAAAAGACATATTGTATAATCTTTTTACCATACAATAATACTTAAACATAAATTCATTATTATATCCTTCGTCGTCACATTCTAATAAATGATCAAACCCTTCTATAGTTAAGACATTATTCATTTCAATAAACACAAATATTTCTAAATCATCATCAAGAGTTTCATTATGTATAATATCAATATCTTTGTTATTCATATCATCATTTTTTTTAAAATAATTCTATTGAAATTATTGCATATCATGTATTGACAAATATTATTACCAACGCCATTTGCAAAACCCCGTTCAATTGGTAATTTGAGCATTTCACAGTCTTTACATTTATAACTCATAAACTGTTTTTCAATATATTTTTAGCATTGATACCGACTGTATCACTCATTTCACTATAATATGTCAAGTTATTATTTCTTCAAGTCATTTTGAAATCATAAATCTTACAATGTTTTTTTATTGTAAGGTTTATGGATTAAAATAATGGTCAGGTAATATGTCTTCAAATATGTAATCTACATATTTATCTATATCATCCTTATCTATATATTTGATATTGTTTTTTCCTATTGTTGAATAAATATATTCCCAAAAGAATAAATACAACAATAGACATACTTTATATTTAGTGTTGTAGTAATACCATATACTATATTTAGTTGCTCTAAATTCGTTCAAGACTTCGTTTATTTTATCTTTGTCTAATAAATGCCAGTCAATCCATTCAAACAAATAACGGTATTCTTTGACAAATGCTTTATATGGTTTGATTGCGGTTGTTCCTCCAAACCTCCTAATTAAATCTATATTACTAAAGAATTCATCAATTTCAGTTTCAAATGACTTTCTGGAAATCTTCTGGTAAAAGTGTATAGGAAATCTTGCTTGGTGTCGCATAAAGAATTTTAATTGTAATTGAAACTTTGAATATCCCTTATCCTTATGTTCTTCAAGAAAAAACGTTTCAAGGTCTCTTGTTATACAGCATTGATTGCAGTATACATTATATTCACTTATTTTATTACGTACATTTCCTGGTAGTATATGATGTAAGGTTAAACTCAAATCAGTCATTTTGCATTTACAGCATTCGCACTTGTTATAGTTAAACAACATTTCACCAATATTATAAGGCGTTTTTTCTTTAACTGTATTTCGTTTAATATTAAGCCTTCAATAATTCGTGTCTCAAATAAGGACTAGTTTTTCCTTCCAAATGAAAATAAGTTTGACCTAATTTATTGTCAATTGATTTTACTTTAAATACTTCTTTTAACCAATGACTGGTATGTGCCTTTTCGCTTATGCCTTTCTTCCTCATTATTTTTACATTACTACCCACTGACAACTCAGGGTATTTTCTAGTATTTCTTGCTTGCATTGTAATATTCATTTTTACTTCAAATTCATTCTTTTTCATTCTTGCGTCCTTCGGTGTAAATTTAGTTGCGGAATGAATATTCTTATTATTGTAAGTTAATAATATTTCAAAAATATAATCCGTCCATTGGATATTCTGCTTTCCATTTTTCTTGTCCGCTTCAACTCGTTTAAACAGTTGATCTTTAAAAGTCTGAATTCCACGCTCCGCAAATGCTGGATGACCTCTAGTTCTATGTAATTCAATTTTCTCCTCCTTCAAATAATCTAATACTGATTGATTAAAAACTGCCTTCCTCGTCGGTATAAATTAATTTCGGTTTGCCACCCATCTTATTGATATTCTCCATCATTCCTGCTAAAATGTCTGGCGGTGTCTTGGATTTAATTGGCACGATATGCATATATTTGCTAAACATATCAATGCATATCATTCCAATTCTAAATGTTTGATTTTCCAAATCATTTTTAGAAATGAAAAACATATCAACTTGAAATTCCCAGAAACTATGCGGAGCAATAAAACTATTTTCACCTCTCATCTTTCTTTTTTCTTCTACATTCTTACTAAAGAATTCATTAATATCGTTAATTGTAATACTACTATCTTTTTGCTTAGCATCCTTGAGGGTTGTTTGTTTTGAACCATAACCGCTTCTATCATAATATACACTCCTAATAATTTCTTGTGTTGAACTCATTAGTTAAGTTAATAAAACAATTTTGAAAAACTCATTTTCAAAATTATTCATGACGCGCTGCAATTGCAATAGACACAGAAGGCGGTGCAGTTTTCAACTGTGTGGCATAGCTCATTATCACAACGTTGAGCAGTGAAGTTAGAACTTATCTTTCGTCCTCTTGTATCTAGATTAAATTTAATTCCGCAGTTTTGGCAACAGGATTTGAAGTATTTTAAGCACCAGTTTTCGTCAATGTATTGCTCTTCGTCTAATCCTTTTTTTGCTACTCTATCTTGCTGTTTATATCCTTCAACTTTGTTTTTAAAATAGTTGATTACCAAACTCTTAAACATATCTTCATCTCCCTGTTTGTTCTTGTAAAAATAGACATTGTTAAAATCCCTCGCTCGTGTGATACTCGTCCACAACCATTCCCTACAAACTAAATAATCTTTGTTCCATTCGTGAATGGTCATATTATCACTGATTGATGTCCCCTGTCTGCTATGAGTGGTAGCACAGTAGGCATATCTAAAATGCTTATCTATAATATCAATGTCAAGTGTTCTAATGTTCTCTGTATCCTTAATATCTTGTATTGTTATCTTGTATCCTTCGTTATGAACAACCTTCCACCTAATATTAACATTCAGTTTTCCTTCCTTGTCCTTTTTGTAAAGTCTGCATATTAAGATTTCTCCAATTTCATATTTGCATGTTTTACCTAATCTTTTTCTAATCTCATTTGATACTGCCTCGCATCTTATATTTGTATATGCTATGTTGTTCCTGCTTTTCATAACATGTTTAGTAAATTTGAAATGCTTAACTATCCATTCTTCAACTGCCATCTTTTTTACCCAAAAGTCATCATAGATTTCATTCAGTTTCTTTCTGTTTCTTTCTCCTTCTTCTGTATCCTTACCACCTACTCGCTTACATATCTTTAAAAATATATTATATTTAAAAATAATGTCAATACATTTGTCAATGTATTCGCCTGCATTTTGAGTATTAGTGAAAGGTTCAATCGGTGGCAGTTGCTTGACATCACCGGCACCTATAATTACGATGTCAGGATTGTTATTTGCAAACACCCTTATTTTGTTCAATATGTAAGGACTGGACATATAAATCTCATCAAACACTATACATTCAAAATCTGAATAATCAAACTTTGGTAGGTCATCCCCTTTATCAACTGGAATGCTAAAGAATGTATTTACTGTCACCGCTTCACATTCAATCTCTTGTTTTAACATATTTTGAGGCACTACAAAAAGTGTATTGTGTCCTAAATTTTCCATATACTTGCCTATAAAACTTTGACCGCTCCCAGCAAATTTTGCTCTAATCATAACTCTTCTTTTTTCAATAATCTTATTACAGATGCTTTCAACATCCCACTCATCTTCAATCGGTATTGTTTCATTCTGAAAAGTTGGTATTTTTACTAACTCATTAAATTTCCAATTGTAATCAGTTTCCAGTTCATAGACTTTATTATTTTCTACTCTCCAACCTCCAATATCATTATGAAAATCTAACAACTTCTTTGCCTTCCTTACATCTTTCTTTGCAATATGAAAGGCATCGGTTTTCACCGCATAAACTTTAATACTATTTGCTTTCAGTTTTTCAAAAGTTTCATACATGTTAAAATTATGACCTTGTAATAATAATTCTTTAATATACCTAAATCCGTTCATTAGTTTTCTTTGGTCGGTAAGACAAACAACATAATATTTGGCAGTCTTACTTATCTTTTCAGTTTCCCTATATTTCTCACCCCGTTCGCTGTAATAAGTCTTGCCGTCTTCAACTTTGCAATCGATACCAAATTCAGGAAATGTCATACTACCATTTACATGTTGGAAGTATGGTCTCTCATCTTCGCAGAGTTCAATACTCCACTCATCATCGTTTAATAGTTGCCATTTATTAAAACACTCATATTCTTCATCATCCAAAACATACAGTCTGCCTCCATGGGTTCTTTGATGATGTAAAGCATGTCCTACATTGTCAAAGATCCTACTCACTGACTTTCTGTTATATGATTTTTCCATTAGTCCAAAAGTAATATTTGCTATTGTCTTCTTGATTTTGTTGTTTTGCTCCTCGTCAGGACTGATGTTTGATTTAAACAATTCGCTTATCGCTTTCTTGTATTTTACCTTCAACACTTGCGACGGTGTTTTATAATATAGTATTTTCATCACAACGCCTCTTTTAACCAATTCTTTTAAGTATTTACCATACACCAGATTATTTTTTTTGTTAAAAAACATGTTGCCCTGATTTGCTTGAACATAATACAGTGTGTAATTGTTAAATCTGTTGAAATCGCAAGTGTGATCGTAAGGTTTCCACACATCAAATTCTTTAAAAATCGGGATATAATTAATCTTGCTTCCTTGATGTGTAAATGCTTTACATGTGTCAATGCTACATCTTTCATCGATTTCTACTTCCTTACCTACATTGCTTCTCATCATGCCGTGTGCTACGATTGTTCTGCATTCATCCAAAATCTGGACATCAACTTCATTATAATAACTCTTGTAGTTTTCGCACAACAATTTTCTGTTAAATTTAAACATTTCTTCACTGATGTTATTATATACCTCTTCTTCGTCAACTGCGATGTCCTCATCAATTCTGTCTCTGTCAAAATTCTGGTTTACTATTGAATAATAAACTTTCTTTTGCTTCTTTCCTATTTGATGCGTAAAATCCATTTTGACTTCAGTTGTCCTACCTGCAGTGTATCCTATTTGTGGTTCATATCCTATCTGCTTGAGTTCAAAAACTGCCTTGTCTAAATCATTGTCTTTCAATATCAACTTGTATTCATCTTCCTCATTGAGTTTTAATATGTCGTCCAAATTTTCAATCATCTTATATTTGATGGGTGTCTCCCTGCTACTGATGTAATAATTGCTATGGATTTTAAGTTTATGGACGTCTTCTACATTAGGGGTTGCTTTAAGACTTTTCATGTCGTGGTTCAATGTGTAAATATGACTGTTCTTTACTAAACCGTTAAAAGTAATCATTTTTTTGCTGTAGAAGTCTTTTGGATCATGCTTGTAAATCAATTTGCTGTCAATGTCATAAATTCTTGCTTTGATGTCAAACTGTTTAAGCACAGCATCCATTTGCATGATTGAAGCACCGTGCTTTTTGAAGTTTTCATCGCTTTTGTTGATGATTTCTAATATCCTCTCTCTGGTTAAATTCTTCTTTTTGGTTCTTTTGTGCCTCATCAGCGTGTCCGCGTAGTGTTCCATCAACGTATTAATCCAGCACTCATTTTCAATGTGGTTGCCTTTTGTTATTGCTTCCTTCAATGTTAAGCAGTCAGGGTTCAATTCGGTTTGAATGTATCTATGATGAATACTTATGTTATGTTTAGTGTCGGTGAGTTCATCAGCAAAAATGTCATAATCTACTGCGTCCTCATCAACTAATTCGGCACTTTCTATTTTGATGCAATCAAGGTAGTTATAAACCTCGCCATCTGTAAAACTCTTAAACGCTGGGTCGCTTCTCATCACTGCCACCAGTTTATGAAACTTATGTTTATCAAAATGCTTTGTAATTTTAACATTAACAGCATTAGTAATAAACTCCCACTGTGCTTTTACGTTGCCTGCCCTTTTAACGTTAGGATATAGCAACGGGTAGTATTTAATACCATTCAATCTAAAAAAACCGGATTTTGTAGCACGTCCTTCGTCTTTAGTAAAAAGAATATATTTAATAACAATCGTTTTTCTGTCCTTCGTTATGTTGTCTCTATACATCCTTTGAATTCTTCGTAAGGGTGTTTTTTCATTAATTCTTCTCCTGATTGTTGCTAGTTTCTTGCCTCTGACTGCCTTTTCAGTTGTTGGTTTCATTCTCTCGCCTATGGGTGCTATGTTTTGGTATTTGGCAACTGCCTTTTCATATTGCTTCAGTCCTTTCTTCGATTCCTTGTCGTTTGTTGCAATGATGCCATTGATTAATTTGTTTGCCGTGTCAAATTGAACAATTTTGCGGTCTTCATAAAAATCAAGGATGGTGTTGACTTTCTGTAGGGTTTGAGCGGTAATACTGCCCCTTTTCCTGTCTCTTGTGTTTTTTAGGTCTTGAATGTTTGTATCTATACGTTTTTGGTCATAAAGTAGTCTATATATTAATAAATAGTTAATATGTCCTTAAGTATATTTCGTATTACTCTTTTATTCGCCTTATTGAATTTATATTAATTCATATTTTGCCTTAATATACTTAAAGAAATATTACCATAATATATTAAGATAAAAATGAGCACTAAAAATATTGATGACTTGACAATTGATGAGATTAAGGAACAGATGGCGTTATTCACCAGATTATATTATAAGAAGAAAAAGGTAGAAGACCCTGAATTTCTTGAAAGAAAAAGGGCACTTGACCGACAAAGGTATCATAGAAAAAAGGAAGAGGAAGGAACAGTAAATCAACCTCCTAAAAATGACTACAACAGAAAATACAAAGGCAATAATTTGATCCTAGTTTCTACCCCTGAAAAATGATATTTTAAAGTAAGTATTTTAAAATATGATTTTATTTTCATGATGGTTTTAACTCTATTTCTTTCATATTTGTTTATTTTAGATTTTGCTTTTCTTTATTCTTATCTTTATCCTTATCTTCTTCATCAGTTTCAGCATCAGTAGGAATAGGAATGTCGGTCGGCGGTGCTATTTCGTAATTAGCATTTTCTTCTGACGACGTTGAATTAACAGTATGTGTTGAAGAACTATTAACAGTGATAGGTGGAGAACTATTAACGCTAACAGGGGGAGAAGTGTTTAACTTCTTCATCAGTATTATTACTTAACCAATTCATAATACCATTAGTAATATCAAAAGTTGTAATTAGTGAATTTCCTATAATGTATGCTGTCAATTCAGTAATTTGTATAGTTATTAATGTAGTTTGATAAGTTATATGTATTATTATGTCTGCTACACTAAAACCTGACCTTAACATAAATTCTATAATCCTAATCAGGTTTAAACTTTTCTTTTTGTTTCCATTATCATCATCGTCGTCGTCATCTGGTTCATCAGCATCATCATCATCTTGAATAGGTTTGAATAAGGATGCTTGTGCTTCTGCCTCTGCCCTATTCTTAAGATTACTTTTAAAACTCTTTGAAAATCCGTTTGAAATCAAACCTGTATAATCAATGTCATCAGTTTGTGTTTCTCTATCATTTGGTAGGTCTGTTTGTGTTTCTTTGACTTCTCTGATAGGAAACTGTGTTGCTTTGTCAAGTGTCATTACCGGGATCATATCCGTATCATATTTATTATTGTTTAAACTCATATATTTCTTGTTAATGCTATAATTCGTTAAATCAAATTCGTCAAAATCAACTTCATTCATTAATAAATCTACTCTCCGTTTTTCTGGGATGGTTGTTATTGTCAGTCTGTGTGTCATCGCTTCTTTAAGCATTTCATCAATGGTTTTCCTTCTTCTCAATCCATAATATTTAGTATTACTCATTATTAAATATTATAGATTAATTATTGTTAATCACGTGTTTGACCCGATGAAGATGCCTTTTCTTCTTTCATATACTTATTATATACATGCTTTTTGTAAAAATCTATCAATTTGGTTTTGTTTTCCTGTTTTTTTAACGTTGGTTTCACTTTCAATCAATTCGCAATTTAAGTTGTTGAATTCTATGTATATATCATCTTTCATTAATCCGACATTATATATTTTATCAATGATTCGTTTCATTTCCATTGGAACATTTGCTAAATATAAGGGTGTATTTCCTCTGATTTCATCTATGAAATCTTCAACTTTACTTAGGTCATCATCGTCGTCTTTACCCTTTTTCTACTCTTCTTCATCAACAATAGGGTCGTCTTCTGGTTCTTCTTCTTCTTCTCCTTCTTCTTGCTTTGACGCCATTGAATGGACTTCCACACCTTCTGGTATTGATTGTCTTGATACAGCACTTGCCATTTCATCGTGTTGTCCAAACATAAGTCTCATTCTTTCTTCAAGTTCTTCTTTCTGTCTGTTCACTTCCATTAACCTTTCGTCTACAAATGCCATTTGTTGTTTGAATGTATCGCCAATTTTGTCAAATATTCCTCTACCCGACGATGCTTCCTTCTTAACTTCTTCTCTTCTGCTCAATTCTTCTTTCTTTTGAATATCCAAAGCATCTTTATTATCAAACTGACTACCATATTGATTTAATCTGTATCTTGTTGCCCTTCTGTCTATCACATTTTCAATTGATGGTCTATTCTGATCTTCTACTAATGTTTCTTTTAACAACTCGTCATAAGAAGGTCTGAAATGTAATTGTGATTTTAACGAACCTACTTTTACTGGTCCTACTGTATTCAATCTATTTATTGAGTTAATCATATTATATGTATTATTTAGATAATTTATTTTTCTAAATAATAAATAAGTTAATCTGAAATATTATTAATCATTTCTTCTAAATGTTTCTTTCTTGCTTTTAGTTGTTCTGTTGTTTGTATTCCATCGGGTGAGCGTGAGTTCTCCAATCTTTTTCTTATTCTGTCTAATTCCTTTCTATAACTTTCCGTTATGTTGCTTTCTGCTAAATCGTTTCTGTATTTTATCAATGCTCCTTGTGTTTGTTTTGCTTCTATATTATCTTTCATTTGTTCAAAATAATTCATTCTTGAAGCAACGCCCCATAAGTAATTAGTATCATATACTCTTTCAACTTGTGGTGCCCTTTTAAATTCTACATTTCTATGACTTCTCATAAGCATGATTAATATATAATATAATTAGATTATTATTTAAAACATTGATGAAGATAATTTGTTTATTTTTTCTTGTTTATCTTGTTTTTTCTTTTGTTTAAGTTCTTCATAATGTTGGTTTAATAATTCTGTTGCCGTGGGTTTCTTAATAGTTTCTTTAATCACTACTTGTTTAATCTCATTCTTAATTTCTTCTTTTACTTCTGGTTTTATCTTTCTAATATTCTTTTGTGGATTAACTGGTAGCATCTCGGTTTTTGCCCCTTTACAATTTTTAGGATGCGAGTGTCTCAAACTTTTCAATGTCATCTTTTTAGAGCATTGTTCACATTCTACTAATTCAACTTCTTTTTTAGTTCTTGGTAATGCTTTTGCTTTCGGTTCAGGTTTGACTTCTTCTGGTTTAACTTCTTCTGGCATTGGTTCTTCATTAACTGTTTCATTTTGTTCAACAACTTCATTATTAATAGGTGCTTCTTCTGTTTTAGTTTCATTATTAACATCTACTACCTCAATACTTGACATATAATATATTCTATATATTTTCTGTATGGAAAACTATATATATATATATATTATTTAAATAATATCACTTTTTACGAAAAGGAGACTCAGACTAACATTAACCCCATTCAAATTAATTTCATTACCTAATGAATTAGACAACCAGAAGTCTAACTGTTTAAAGCTTCTATTTGACACATCCAAGTAATCGAGAGGGTTCATTTCATTATCAAAGACAATTCCCGCGTGTGGTGCTGTGACTGGCACTTTCTTAACAACTGTGCTATCACCTGTCCTTAAATTTACTTGATTATAATTAGACAATTGAGAAGAATGAATATAAATATTTCTAATGGGTTGAAGATTAACGAAGCCAGAAACATAAGGATTATTATGTTGATAAACTGCTATTTGATAATTTCCCAAAACTTCATTAACAGATTGTAAGTTATTAGCATTAAAACTTCCATTCCATATATAATCTGCATATGTTAGTTTCATTTGTTCATCAGTTAATACAGCGAACTTTCTATCGGCATAGTTTGAATAAATTGTTATTTTATTAGTTTTTACACTGTAAGAAATTTCATAAGTATTTGAGAAATTGGTATTATCTACAACACCATTTATTTTTGCCTTTAATTCTGTCGCTAGTTCTGTGCCAGTATATACTCCTTCGTCCAATTGTAACGCTAAATAATGGACATTTGTGTTATCTTCATCTGGAACTAGTGGAGAAGAATAAAAGTATAATATATTATTTAATCCTGACTGAATTGAATGCCAAGAGTTAGGCAATGTTACTTCATGAATACAACAATGAACACCATTATCTGTTTGTAATGTTTCTGGTAATTCAACTTTGACATTTGATGATGTACCACTAATTCTGTGAGCACTGTCAATATAAACTTTTTTATATGTAAGCATTATTAATTAATTGAGAAATTAATTTATAACTTTAATTATATGATTAATAATAAAAAGTTAATTTATGAAATGAAGCATGGTAAAATTAAACATTATCAACCTTATAAGAAAACAACTAAAATAACTGATGTTATGAAACAAACTGACAACATATTAAACAATTTTTATCCTAATTCTAATTTAACTGATGCACAAGGGTTGAGTAGAGCATATGGCAATGGTAAAGGTTTTTATATTGATGGTGATAAAATGTATGTAAGCGGAACATTTGGAAAAGGAACGTTTGGAGGTGCTGTTAATGACATTCTGGCAGATGTAGGACTTCCCTTTAAAATGACTAAATATTCACAACGATATAAAGACACATCAACAGCATTGGATGAAAACAATGAAATTAAACATCTTATAACACATAGTCTCGGTTCAAGTGTAGGGGCACAGATAACAAAAGATTATCCTGAAAGAGAATTAACTTTAACTACTTATGGAGCGCCGTTTATATCACGAAGGTCTAACATTACTGATGATTACATTAATTTTAGAAGTATCTTAGACCCTGTCAGTATTTTAGATAGGTCTGCTGTAACTGTTTATACTGGTTCATTAAATCCATTTACTAACCACGATTACATAACTGGATACGGAGACCAAGCACAAGATGTTTCAAGAAGTGTTGAACCTGTAAGGGAGATATTATAATTTTTAAATAATTAAATAAATAAATAATTAAATAAATATTTATATAGTATTATATATGTATAATCAGTTAAAAGACAACTTGACAGAAAGTGAAACAAATTTAAACCATTAACACTTGTAGAAAGATTAAGGGATTTAAATAGAGATAATAAACGAACACATGTAAAATGTCAGTGTGGGTGTTTCATTATTAGGAGTGTCAGAGTTAGACCTGACTATATTGATTATAACTGGATTACTTCAATTTATAATATGTTTGTACCAAAATATATAAATGGTTATGTCCTCATCAATGACAACACTAACAATTGTAATCACACTCAATCAGACCTTGATGAAATAGTAAAAAGAAAAAACGCAAAACTATTTTCATATTATTATTATGATACAACATAAGAAATATGACAATGAAACAACAGATGATATGATTAAGAATGAAAATAAAAAGTATAAGAAAAGTTCATATGATGAAATTAGAGAGATTGTTTTAGAGAAAGAAAAAGGCAATAATCCAGTTGAAGATAAGATTAAGAAAAAGAACATGAAAATATTTAAAAATCATAATTCTAATCAAAAGGATTACACTAAATTATTTAATTTAGTTTAAATTATTTTTAAATTAAATTATATATAGTAGTGGAAACTTTTAGTGCTGAAGATATTCTAATTGACAACCTCTCATTCAAATTAAATAAAGGAGCAAGTTATATAAATGAGAGGCGTTCTGTCTCGTTTTTTCCTTCTGGGAGTAATATCTACACCCCTTCATCTGGTCAGCGTGTGTTGAAGATAGCGTTAAATGCTGAAGATAATAGTTGGTTAGACCCACAGAGTGTAATGGTTTATTTCACTGTTGAAAACACTGACACGTCAGACAATAAACGATTAAGACCTTTATCTCCTGCTTATTCCTTTTTTAGAAGAGTAAGACTAATTGCTGGTAATCAACTTGTTGAAGACATTGATTACTACAACCGAAATCATCATATGATGAGTTGCCTGATGTCAAAAGGAGCAAGAGACAATGAAGACGCCCAGAGTTTTGGTTATAGATATGATGATGATTTAAACACACGTCGTGCAGTTCCTGCATCGGGTCATATTGGTCCTGCATATGACGCTTACACAATTCCCGGTTTTAGAAGAAAAATGGTTGTTGGATTTAAACCGATGCTTGGTTTATTCAATCAATTTAAGTATATCCCGTTAAAAGCGTGTCCTCTTGTTTTAGAACTTGAACTGGTTTCAAATTTTAGTGATTGTGTTGTTACAGTTGGTGGTACGAGGTTTCCAGCAAGTGGCAACGCAGACTCAAGTCTTCATACAAATGAACAGTTCTCAATTAGTTATGCGTTCCTACAAACTGATTTGGTGAGCTTGGACAATGACCTCCACAATAGATATGTTGCTCACCTCCTCGATTCAAAAGAACTTCCAATCACATATAATACTTATATTTGTCAATCTAATCAAGCTCCCGATGGTTCGTCGTCAATTAACACTACTGTTGTTCGTTCAGTATCTAAACTAGTTGCCGCGTTCATCAGTTTCAACAAAAGTGGAGTAGGCGATACTCACGTTATGAAAGAATACAACAACTTCTATCACCCTATGTATAACTTGAATTATCAAGACAGTGGATACTACAATCCTGACCTTGATTTAGAATTTCAACTTCAATTAGGGTCAAAACTATATCCTGAGTATCCTTGCCGTTCAATAACACAAGCATTCTATTACTTACGAAAAGCATTAAATTTACCATTGTTCCATCAACACCATTTATCAATTGAATATTCTGCTTACCGTGTTGATAAGTTTATCTTTGCTATGAATTTTGAAAAGGTTCCCGATAGTTCATATACTGGAATTAACACAAAAGCAGGGCAACAACTTCTAATTCGTGTGAAACCTATTGGACATATGACAACAGCAAATATGCCTGACACGATTTACATAACATTAGTGAGTGAGCAAATACTTTCCATTAGAGACGCCGGAGTGCAGATACTGGATTAAAAATAAGTAAAAATGATAATATTAAAAATAAATAAATATTATCATTTTCTACTATTAAGATATAATGCCTTCAATAAATTTAACAAACTTTGAAAATGTTGTAGCGCACACAATTAGCGAAATCAATTCTACAAGCGGGGTGACAAACATTAGAAACATATACGCTAATCAATCAGATATAATTGGTTTACTCAACAATAAAGCAGACCAAGTAGATACTTACACAAAAGCACAGGTTGACGCTAATTTTTATGATATAACTCAATCATATAACAAAACAGAAGTTAATGTATTATCAATAATATTAGTTCAAATGCTTATTTTATTATGAATAATACAGCAACAATAGCAAGTAATTTAGTTAATGTTTCATCAAATACATTTTTAATAGGTAATCTGACAATAACTTCAATTACAAAAATTTTAATAACATTTCATCAAATACACATTTAATAATTAATTCAAATTCTACTATAACGACTAATTTTAATAATATTAGTTCTAATACTAATTTAATTAATACAAATTTTAATAATATTTAATCAAATACACATTTAATAAATAATTTGAATTCTACTATGACATCTAACTTTAATAATATTAGTTCCAATTCAAATTTAATAACAGGATTAAATAGCACCGTAAATTCACATATTACTGCAATTTTAGATTTACAGAACGGAGGTTCATTTAATGAAGCAGATTATTATAATAAAATAACAACTAATAATTTATTATCAGAAAAGTTAAATACATCAGTATTAAATAATACATTAATACATAATATAACAACTACTGCAACTTTCAAAATAGCAGAATTTGGAAATTATAATAATTTCTTTGAAATGTATAATAATTATTTTGATAGTTATGTTTATGGAAGTTTGACTGGCTCAACTATGTTTTTAAATCAACGTGGTTTTGGGGATGTAGAAATTAATAATTCTTCAACTTTTCAAAATGATAAAATAATATTAAATCATAATACTACAATATTAAGTAATTTACAAGTATCGGGTTTATTTTCTTGTTCATCTATTTTAGATAAAACTGGTTCTGATGCTAGATATGTTTTACAATCAGATAATTTAGCAGGATTGATAACGGGAAATACAAATACAATTAATTCAATAATTACTAGCAATAATTCACAGGATACATCATTAGGACAAAAGTTAGACAAAATAGATACTAACGCTCAATCAATAGCAGGTGCTATTAACTTTAGCGATAATGCAACTTTACACAGTAGTTTAAATATGTTGACTACTGGTTCTATAATATGTAATAAGTTTAGTACTACATCGGCGCCTAATGTTGGATTGCAAATGACTTTTCAAATGTTTAATAGAGAGTTCAATATTAATAGAGATGGTCGCATGTGGATGAGTAGCGCAGGAGGTCAATGGGAAACACAGATAGGAGATGCTAATGTTGGAAGAGTGTGGGTAAAGGATAGGTTCGGTTTAGGTGCTGTTGGTGTTAATGGTTATGTTTTAAATTGTGCTGGACAAGCAAGATTTACGGATGCAGTTCAATTTATAGGAACTGACAAAGCAATAAGTTTTAACAATGGTTCATATTTGAATTTTAATAACAATGGTTCAATACGAAGATATACACCAGATGCTATAGAAGGTTTATATATGTCTCATGATGATTTGGTTGCCATTAGTGTTGGTGATGTTAGTAATGCTTCTACTCAGGTTATGATGTGTGATGGATTAGTGAATAAAACTATTTTTAATAAGCCGCATGATGTGTTAGGTAATATTGATACGAATGCTGCTGTTAATTGTGATAATGTTAATATTGATACTGATGGTAAATTAGCAATTGATACAAATTGTGAATTATATAGATATGTTAGTGCTTTCTCATCTTTTGATATGAGGAATAGCGATGCTAATTCTTTAATTAGGTTTATCTGTGGAGACCCTGCTGTTCAATCTAATATAATTGGAGCAGTTAATATTTCTACCGAATGGACTTTTAATACTTCTACTGCTGATGTAATGGGTAATTTATTTGCTGACGATGTTTATGTGAAAACTGGTGGAGCATTAAGAAGTAATCATATAGCACCTAACGGAGGAACATTAGTAACCGTTGATACTAACTTAGCAGTTCAAAATGCATATTTAGCAACTAATACCATTCAATCATTTGATTTAACAACGGTTTCATTTTTGAATAATATTTCAATGACTACTGGAACAGATCTAAAGATGGGAACAAGTGAAATATCAACTTATTACGATGGAACTAGTTTATCTACAATTGATGTAATATTCAGAACATCAAATACAGCGTTTAGAGTTGCTGATAGTTCTACTACCCCTTCTGTTTTATTATCTATTGATAAGACATTTGGAACGACAGTAAATTCTGAAAGTTTTACAAATAATGCTCCATCGACTTTTAATGAAAATGTAACATTTGTTAATACAAAAACATTATTTGTAAATGATATTCAAGATGCTTCAGGTGATGCTATTGATATTACTGCCGGAACTGTAACCATAAATGGAAGTCTAATAGATAATTCCGATGCAAGATTGAAATATGATGTAGATTTACTTAAAAGCAATTGTATTAGTATGATTAAGAAATTCAAACCTAAAAAAATCAAAAGAAAAGATAGAGACGATAAGGATGCAATCCATATAGGTTATATTGCTGATGATTTATTAAAAGCAGTTCCGAAAGAAATTAGTAATGTAGTTCATACCGAACGTGAATATTTAGGTATTGAATATACAAAAGTTCCAATATTATTACATAAAGCTTTACTGGAAGTGATAGATAAAGCTGAAAAATTAGAAAAATAAATTTTAGGATTTGAAAAAAGAAAAACCTAAATAATAATATATAATGGGTATTGGTCAAAGTAAAAACGATGAAAATAACAGTATGGAAGACATTAAGAATTTAAGAGTAGATGAAAAAACAAGAGCGGATACTTTAATAATTAAATATATTCAAGAATGTGTGGCAAGGATTGACAAATTAGAACGTCAAAAATCGGACAAACTAATATATAAATTGCCTGCGTTGAATTTATGCAACGCTTCATTAATTTAAATCAAAAACATTAAAAAATACATTTAATGTTATTTATTAGGTTTTTCAAATATTGTGAAAAGTTTTTCACAAACATTTTATCTGGGTTCTTTTCTAAAAGGTTCATATTTAAAAACTATGCGGTTCATCAGTGGCAGTTTCATATATTTTATATATTAATTTCTTGCTTTCGTGTAAATTATCGCTTCTAACAATTGCTGATAATTCATCTTGCAATATTTCAATTTCTTTGTAGTTTCTAACTTTATAATAAAACAAATGACTTATATTTACTCTAATAATTGGTGGCACGGTTGATGATTTTTGAAGACTGACAAGTGTTGATATTCCACTATGACGACCTCTACAAAATAAAGAATTTAACAATTTGTTATTTCTTGTTATTGCTGGATTATCAGATACATCATCCAAAATTACCAATATATTAAATAATTTCTTCGTTCCTTGTTTTTTTTGGTATTCAATTATTTTATTTTGAGTTTCTATAGCTCTTTCTAAATCTTCAACATTGAACTCATCCCACCAACACGGTTCTTTATCAGTATCTACTTTCAAACCTTCTTTAATGTATTTTTTAACAGGCAACCAAATACTATCCAAATTTACTGATGGGGACCAGTTAAAAATTCTTTCAAATGCACCTCTATAAATATCAAGTATCATTGATACAAGTAGCGTGCTCTTTCCAGAGCCTGACGGCCCTACAATCATCGCTCTCATCGGCAATTTAGGGACGACCTCGTGCTTGCTTTGCTTAAAGTCATATTTGATTTCGTCAATTGGTTTTACATCAGGCATAATAAAATAATGTTAAAGATATTTAGAAAATAGTTTAATATTATTTATTGTATGAAAGCATTGCTATGATATGAATGGTGTCCATCGTAGTAGAACAGGCTCTTTCATCAACTTCAATCAAGAAGCATTGAAGATAATTAGTTTTGTGTCTTGCTCGCGTGTGCAATGAAAACCCAAGTGCTGTGCCCCACCAATATTCTATTATGCATGAAATAATAAGATCAATTAGAATAATTTATCTTATTATTTAATATGGATAGAAGTTATTCAGATTATATTGATATAATAGATGAAGTAGAGAATATAGAACAAGTGATAATAACTGACAACAGATGTAAGAAAGTATGCTTTTATACATTAGAATTATTAAAATTAGGAATACAATATATCAAAAATAAAAATGTAAACATTAATATAAATGGGAAAAAAGAAAAACAAAAAGAATAAAACAGATACTACAGTTTCTTCAACAGATGAAGACAAAGAAGAAGAAATTGTTAAAGAAACATCAGTTATTGAGTTTGCTTGCCCTATGTGTAAAAAGATGTTAGCAATGAAGAACGAATTAGAAATTCAAAAGAAAGGAAATTGTAAATGTTCGTGTATTCCGACAAATTTCAAATTGAGTAAAAACCATAGTAAAATGAATATTGATAAAACTAAAGACAGTATAAATCTGGAAACGGATGTTCATAATATAACTTTTAAATGGGGAAGGCATGCATCACCATCCGATAATGGTGATAACGAAGCACAGGAAACTATTAAACAAATGATGAAAAAATAGTATTTAAAGAGTAGATTTTACATTAAATCAAATTTATAAATAAATACATATTTAACTAAATAATTATATAAATAAATATATATAGACATGTCTGAAGTTGAGAATGATGCTATTGCTGAACTATCAAAGAAGATAATGACAGTTAGTAAAAATGTTAAACTGTTGTACGAGATGATAAAAACTATTGACCAGAAACTTGATGCAAAGGCAAACGAACCAAAAAATAACAATGAAGAGAAGGAAAATATTGATAACATCTTTGAAAAGAAAGGGATAGGCAGACCCAGCGGTGATTATGACACGAAGCGTAAAACATATTGTGATATGTTAAATAAGGGACAAATCAAAAGTCCAAAAGAACAACCATTAGAATACTATAAGATTATTAAGGAAGATGATAAATATGTATATTTCTAAAACATTATCTAAATCATTCTAATAAACAATATGAATTTATTAGAATTATTTAGTGGAACTGGAAGTGTAGGAACCATAGCAAAGTCATTAGGTTTTAATGTCATCTCATTAGACTTCAAACATGCTGATATTAATTGTGATATTTTGGAATGGGATTATAAGCAGTTTGACAGAAACCATTTTGATTTTATTTGGAGCAGTCCCCCGTGCACTGAATATAGTGTAGCAAAAACTAGGGGAATTAGGAATATTGAATATGCTAATAGTATAGTTTTAAAAACTATTGAGATTATCAAATATTTCAATCCTAAATATTTTGTAATCGAAAATCCTCAAACTGGATTATTAAAAAAATCAGGAGTTTATGAATGAGTTTGATTTTAAAGATGTTGATTATTGCAAATATGGATTTAATTACAGAAAACGCACTAGACTTTGGAATAACATTACGAATTGGACACCTAGAGATTTATGTAATAGAGATTGTGGAAAAATAAGGAATAATAAACATATTGAAATTGCGCAACGACTGCCATCAAACACTAAAACAGAATGGGGGGATACTTATGTAGTACATAAGCAGGAAGATTTATACAAAATCCCTGCTGAATTGATTTGTGAGATTTTGACGAGTTTGGTGGATTAAGGAATTTGAGTTGGGGTTGGAGTTCAAACTTGAAATTTCTAGGTTCATCCAACGACAACACAGTAACATCTATGAAATTTAAAAATTTGAAAATGATGAATTTTAAGGGGATAATCCATAGTTTATAAAATAAATAAAACACCAAAAATATATAGATATATCCAGAAACTCTTGCCAATCACCAAACAGGGCAACAAAAAATTGGCGAGAGTTTCCCCCTTATGTAATATATAAATATAAGAAAAAAACACCCTCCCAACGCCTCCCGTCCATACCTGGTAGAGGAAAGTCTTGTAGATAAAGTCCATGATGAAGATACCTGCGCGGAGACAAGTCGCGTTGTGAAGGGTCAGTGGGGAATAACAAAGGGTGGCAACCTAAAGACCTACATACCTAAAGACCTACTGCTCTACTGCACACCTCATTTTTCCATCCACGCGCGGACAGCAACCAAAATATTAGGAGCGCAGCATTCCACACTGCACAAGCGGAACGCCACTCATGGCAAAGCAAGTTGCAACTGGCACCAAGGTGGTCGGGCAACATTCTGTTTGACCAAGCGGGTTGGACAACATTCTGTTTGACCAAGCGGGTTGGTTGCCAAGGTGGTTGGGCAACATTCTGTTTGACCAAGCGGGTTGGTTGCCAAGGTGGTTGGGCAACATTCTGTTTGACCTGATGCCTAATGCAACTTGCTCATCAGTCAGTCATTCTGCCCATCTCGGCACGGACTTCATTGCGAATTTGGCGTTTGCCCGACTCATTGTTGATGTCATCCTTCAACTTGGAAAATTCAAATTTACCACTCTCGCTCAGGAAGGTGTTGCACAGGACGAAGACACCGGCACTCTCCACGCTGGCAAGCGCCTTCTGGTAGTTGGAAACCACAGCACGCAACGAGGCGGTCTTCTCACCAAAAAGCAGTTGAGACACACCTGAAACCTTGGCGTCCTTGTTGTTGTTGGCACCAATCTTGATGAGCATCTCAGTCAGGGCAGAAGTCTCAACGGATGCAAGCAAGTTCTTGAACTCGCCGTGCTTGGTAGAAGCATCGCTGTTGGTCTCAAAGTTCTGCAAGGTCTTCATGTAGGCGTCGTCGACAGAAGGCACCAAGGAAGACTTGGACACAACCTTCTCGCGCAAGGACTTCATCATAGCTGGTTTTTTGGTGGTCTTTGCGCCAACACCACCACCCCGCACCCTGAACTGCATAGTCAGCACTTGATGGTCAGGAAGGTAGGCATACAGTCCATCATAGTCCTGTAGCACGCTTGCTCCCTCGTTTGTGCCGAAATTCAGCGTGTAATCCTCGCGGTCAAGTCCTGTGAGGCGGTAGATGCTGTCATACAGGTCTTTGCCGGTCGCACGCTGGTCAAAGAAGACATTGATGACCGCCTTGTCATCAAGAGACACCTTGCAAGTCCGCTTGTTCTGCTCCCCCTCACTGTGAAGGTGGATGTCTTCCATATCCGGAAAACCAGTGGTCTCATACTCCTCATCCGCCTTCGTTTTGACATAGGACAAGACCGTCCGGCTGTTCTTATCCATTTGCTCCTCGTGCTCGTTCTCAATCATCTCAATGACGAGCGACAAGGCAACCGAACCCTCATTGGTGATGGTGGCAGTGAGGGTTTCAAAATACTGGGTCTGCTTCTCAACGATTGCCACGCACCATTTGACCAAGAGCATCTTGTCAAACATTGACAGGTCATCAATGGCATCTTTCACGCGCTGTGTGTGCTCTTCCCAAGATATCGCGGCATCTTCTGGCAAGTTCTCGCACAACTTGTTGGCAATTGCCACGGCAATCACTTGCTTGGCATCCTTTGACTTCACACGGATGTCCATTTGGATTGCCAAAGTCTTGAGTTCATCCTTCTTCCGCGCTTCACAAAGCATCTCTGCAATCTCCCCAGCATCTCGCACCATCCACTCTTCCAAGTCCACTGGAACGTTTCCATTGTTCATCTCTTCAAAGATGGCATCTGGCACAGCATATACCCCGGGAGAAAGGGCCTAGGTTGCTCCTGGGTTTGACTCTAAAAAGCCGGTTCATGTTCTTGGAACATGAGTGTTTGCTCCCCCTTCCAGACGAATGTCTAAGGATATTTGGCCTCGTCGCTATGGACTTTACTGGTTGGAACACCCAGAGAAATGTTTGGGAAAGGATATAAATCCAATGTATGTTTCAGGTTCACCAAAGGCTCGCATGGCTCGCAATGAGCCACCCTGGGATGGGTACCCCTGACATATACAGCTCTCTTTGGAACCAGGGATACGTAGTTGAGCCTTACACAAATTTGACACCTCACCAGAGATGCCTCACCAGAGGGAATGCTAGTGGTGTGGTATGAATCACCTCCTTTTGAGGGTGTGAAGTGCAGTGTAGCCAACCATGATAGCGGCCCCTGTAGTGTGTTCTCAGAGGGTGACGCGCTCCTTTCTTTTGGGCCCGAAGAATTGAGGCCATGGACTTCATTCGGCCCTTTGCTTCTGTCAGCCGCGATCGCGCCGGGATCACGGCAATGCTTCTTCGTGTACATATGAGCATGAAGTGGACGCGGTAACGGATCTTCCGGCCTGAGAGTGCAAGGACAAAAGCCAGCGCCGCGGGACTTAGGAATGTCAGGTTTGGGAAGGAGGGGCCATTGGCAGCTTGGCGGCTGCTGTTGATAGGGAGCTTGTGTATGACAAGTCGGGTAGTCCACCACGCCATGCGCCTGGCTGGAAGCAAGGGGCCACACGCGCGCACTCGCACACAAACCACGCACACGCATACCCACAAGCACGCACACACACAAGCGCACACACAAACAGAGATACACAGAGACACACAGAGACACACAAAGACACACAGAGACACACGGAGACACACAGAGACACACTGACTCACACCGAGACACACAGAGACACACACACACAGACGCGCAGAGACACACAGGTACACACGGAGACACACAGAGACAGATACACGCACACAGACACACACACACATGCACACTGCGAATGCCATTGAGAGAGGCAACCAAGAAAGGCATAGCGTCAGTAGCAACTACAGGAGGTAGGGCACTTGAACACCAAATCGCTTCATTTCAAGCGAGGTTGAATGCTCGACAATTGGCAACCAAATGCAGTGCAAAAGTTCAACCAACAGCAACCCAACCCAACCCTGTGGCGCACATTGTGAAGATGAAGCGGATGAAGAAGATGTTGCTAATGCAGAGTGGGCGGTGCCGACGGTGCCCCCGGAAAACCCTGAAAAGGAATAACCCCATAAACCTTACAATAAAAACATTGTAAGATTTGTGTTTTGAAATTATGGGGATTTTATATTTTGGGATTTTGGGAGTTTGGAAAAATATATTTTGGGAATTTGGGATTTTGGAAAAATATATTTTGGGAATTTAGAAAAATATTTACAAAATTTATGTATCAAATCTTGAGTTGAGGTTCAGTTATGAATTGATGAAACAATATTATGTGAATTGGTCGGTTGAGGGGATTTTATCCAACTGGGGCATCCCCTTTGGTAGGTGTTACACGGTAAACCGGGATGCATTTCTTTCGGACCCTTTTGGAAACAAAAGGGCTCTGGGGCCCCGGAGCACCCTTGGAGGGTGGTTTTGCCCTTTTTGGGGTTGATTTTAGGGCCAAGAAACACCTGCACATTTTTCCGGGTTCGCAAGAAATTGACATGGCTTAGCAGCGGCTGATTGATTCCAGAGCCCCAAAAGGCATAGGGTCTTTTTTTCTCGGCTTACGGCATGCATATGGTTTGGAAGCAGGGGCGACCCTGGCTGTTGAAGTGAAAGCCAAAGGCTTTGTGTTTGTTCGTCAAAAAGAAGCACAAGGAAGCCAGACTTAGCCTATTTTTTCACTAACTGGGATTTTGACCCATAGCCAAATGGTGGTTCCATATCAAAATTCACACCCAACTTGTTCACTGGCTCCAAGTTTCGACCATACGGCGGTTTCAGCCAAATCGATGTGAACTTGTTCATAGCCAAATGGTGGTTTCTTGCGATGTTTCACCCGAACCGAATCGATTCCCGTCCTCGCAAGGTCTGAACGGCTTCGCGGGAAGCCCCAGCTGTCCTGAACGCAGGCGTTGGGCTCGAGTTGTTGCCCTCCTCTAAAAGACCTTCCGCGCAGCCCGATATTATATTTACATGTATGTATGTGTACATATATATATATATATATTTATATATATACACATAGGCCCTGGGGGGGGGGGGGTGACCATATATATATATACACACATACAGATACACATACAGATACACGTTCAGATATATATATATATATTTATACATACACATGTAGGCAGGTAGAAAGATTGGCAGGCAGAACAGGTATTTATGACAACACTGGGTAACGTTGCACTACCAAATCTGTGCCCTAGGTTGCGGTCCGTGGTTGAGCCCTCAAATCCTCCGTGAACTCTGAACGGTCCCCGCTTGCAATCTGTTTCTTGTTGGCTTAGTGCTATGTGGCTATGACATTTCAATAGGGAAAACCATGCACAAAAAGACGACATGCATAGCCAAGAGCCAAGCACATAGGGAACTGCCAGCCAAATTGATGGTTGCCAACTATGGCGTCGTCCGTCAGAGAGTCCAGCCAATAAAGTTCCATGCGCAATTGTGTTCATACTCCTGATCGCTTGGCCGCTTTTTGAGGCTTTGGAAACCACAGAACAAACAAACGAAGGCACCCAAGTCAAGACAACCTCTCCACCCAGTGTCGTGGGATTTTGCTCGGGTGACTCAACCAACATTTCGGGCAAGGGCCCAGGGAAAGATGCTAAATGGCGGCATCCAAGGAAGCGACGCCCGCAGAAGGGATGGGTGAATTCTGGCCCGAAGTCAACTGCGGGTTTGTTTTGCTGTAACCCACCACTTGGAAGTGACTTGAGAATGGTAAACTGACAGAAACGGAAATTGGCCCTTAAGAAGACCGACTCTGTCCGCTCAAACGGCCCGGACATCGGGTGGGGGGTGGGGGGGGGGGCGATAGGGAGCTTCTATCCTCAAAGATGCCTCAACGCCTGGCTTGCCATACCTAGAGGGAGGCATACAGGGCTTGGTTACCTATAGTGGTAAGTAGGCGGTTAAGATGCCTTGCTTCCATGTTTAGCAACCACCATTCCCTGTGATCCCCTCTTTTATGCAAATCCTTGGCACCTCTTGTGCAGGGCTTTTGACAGTGGAGGAAGAAGTGGCCAATTACTCCGGTCATCTTGCGGCCAAAGACCGCGCTGGTACCTGTGTGAATGGAGTGGCTGATATAAACCTGGGGTAAGCTCAGCCAGCCCGCTTTCGGTCAACCTTAACCCCCTTGTCGAGAGTCGATTAGCTTGGGCCGCACCGAGGATCCGAAAGGCTTCACCTTCGTACCGAACAACCGCAATACCATCCCCATGTGCCGGCCTCGTTGCTCAGTGCATGGCAGGTTTGCAGACTGAAGCGCTCCGTTTTGGGGCGGTCGCTATGCGATCGGAGTCTTGGAGTCTGTAAAGACAAAGTCGGGCCTCTTTCCTGCAACGCGGCATCCAACACAGGGCTGGCTGCAAATGAATCTGTGAGCTGACACACACACACACGATGTATTTTGCATTTTGCTATGTGGGCATGAGTCAAAATTAAACCACCAGCGGACCGCAGATTTTAGTCCAGGTTTCCATTTACCAGGGTTCCAAGTTGGGTACCTATTTGTGACCCACAGCCATGTCATGATTTCGCATTTTTCGCCAACACCTAGTCTCAGCCGTCGCTCGTGGATTTCCTTTCGCCAGGGCAAAGCCGTGCGTGCAGCCGCCGGCACCAGCCCACGGCTTAGTCGGGACCAGCCGTTGCGAATTGGTTTCGAATCGCTGGCAAGTTGGTGCAATCGGCCGGATGGAACACGGCGCTGAGTGAATTTACTGTCATGACTTTGCATGATGACTTAATACAGTCTCATGCTATACAAGAGATCCAACACAAACTAGTTCGCCCCTTATACTCGTACACAATTCAACTGTATATAGCATACATTGAACATTTATGAATGTACATATACATTTGTGTAGCACTGTTGTACAAAAATGTCAGCTTGCATCAATGAGTTACTTCCCTTTTCATGGACCTGCGCTGTGGGCAAGGGGCACACATATGCATATACGGTATGTGTATGTATGCATAGAAGCATGAAATAGGTAAGTAGACAACTAATAGCCGACAAACACATAAATACACACATACATACACATTTAAATGAATAAGCAAATAGTTGAATTGAATAAATACATACTCCGATACATATAACACACACCAATAAATGAACAAGCAGATAAGTAGATCGATACACAAATAGTGAATACATACACAAGCAGAGAAAGAGAGAACTAGATAGATGGATAATAGATAAATACCTGCATAGATTTATAGATACATGCACACATAGATGATATACCAATAAAGCATACTTAAATACATGACACTGTACAGAACGATATGTATATATTCATATATATATATACATACGCAACGAAACAAACAACACACATAACCAAACATATATTGAGTAAGTCAACACATGGATACAAACAAATTAACAGAACAATAAATAAATAGATACATATAGATATATATATACATACATGTAAACACCTACAGAACCCAATGGACAAACACATAGATAGATAACTAAATATTTAAACTCATATACAAATATACATATATATATATATATATGTATATATATACAATATATACATATATGTATATATATATATATGTATATACACAATATATAATTGTATATATATATACTGCATATATATATATACAATATATATACATACAGTATATATAGATAGCCATGTATATATATATATATATATAATATAAATAAATACATGTCCAATGTATATATATATATATATACAATATAGATATATGCAATACACATTGTATATATAGATACATGTGGAAGAACAACCCATGACATCGCGGTGCGTTTCAAGCGCTGTTCGCCTCCAAATGGTTCATAGCTCGCTTGCACAAAGCTAACCGGTCCAAATCAGTTCACGTGTGGGTTTGTTTTTGCAAGCCCGAATTGGTGGCGTGAACATCTGTGCAGGGCCTTGCAAATTGTTTGAAGGCAATCAATCATTTGGAGAACCCCCTTCTTTTCAAGTCATGTTGCCAAAAGTCTAAAATCTCTGTGTGCGAATTTCCAAGAGGGAAGCATTGTGATTTCTCAAATGGAATCTATGGTTTTTGGAGGGCCCCTTTGGCGTGTGCCCAAAACAGCAGACATCACCGGGGTTGGCAATTTAGACGCTGGCCATTCCGAAAACCGCGGTAACGCAGCAGTCGGAACGCATTTCAGATGAATGCGAGTCTGTCCTGAACGCGGGGACCCACTTTGGGATGTTTTTCAGGGGGCTTCGCTCTTGAGCACTTGGACATGTGCCCAAAACGAGGCCTCGGTGCCTCGTTCCGCGGCTGCGACGCCGCAGCAGCTTACGCCGCCCAACGGAAGTCCGGGCACTCAAAGCGCATGGAGCGGGCGAAGCATCCTCCGCAGAGTCATGTGGCTAGGAAAAGCGGGTCGCAGCATCAAGGTTGTTTTCAATGTTTGCGGTTTTGCATGTTAAGCTAAGCTCCTGCAAAAGCTCGATATGTTTGCGGTTTTGCACGCGAAGCTAAGCTCCTGCAAAAGCTCGACATGTTTGCGGTTTTGCATGTGAAGCTAAGCACCTGCAAAAGCTCGATATGTTTGCGGTTTTGCATGTTAAGCCAAGCTTCTGCAAAAGCACGATATGTTTGCGGTTTTGCATGTGAAGCTAAGCTCCTGCAAAAGCTCGATATGTTTAGGGTTTTGCATGTTAAGCTAAGCTCCTGCAAAAGATCGATATGTTTTCGGTTTTGCACGTGAAGCTAAGCTCCTGCAAATGCATGTTAAGCTAAGCTTCTGCAAAAGCTCGATATGTTTGCGGTTTTGCATGTGAAGCTAAGCTCCTGCAAAAGCTCGATATGTTTGCGGTTTTGCAGGTGAAGCTAAGCTCCTGCAAAAGCTCGATATGTTTGCGGTTTTGCATGTGAAGCTAAGCTCCTGCAAAAGCTCGATATGTTTGCGGCTTTGCATGTTATGTTAAGCTAAGCTCCTGCAAAAGCTCGATATGTTTGCGGTTTTGCATGTTAAGCTCAAGCTCCTGCAAAAGCATCCAAGCTCCTGCAAAAGCTCGATATGTTTGCGGTTTTGCATGTTAAGCCAAGCTCCTGCAAAAGCTCGATATGTTTGCGGTTTTGCATGTTAAGCCAAGCTCCTGCAAAAGCTCGACATGTTTGCGGTTTTGCATGTTAAGCTAAGCTCCTGCAAAAGCTCGATATGTTTGCGGTTTTGCATGTTAAGCTAAGCTCCTGCAAAAGCTCGATATGTTTGCGGTTTTGCATGTGAAGCTAAGCTCCTGCAAAAGCTCGATATGTTTGCGGTTTTGCGTGTTGAGCCGAGCTCCTATGTTTGCGGTTTAGCATGTTGAGCCAAGCTCCTGCAAAAGCTCGATATGTTTGCGGTTTTGCATGTTAAGCCAAGCTCCTGCAAAAGCTCGATATGTTTGCGGTTTTGCATGTTAAGCCAAGCTCCTGCAAAAGCTCGATATGTTTGCGGTTTTGCATGTTGAGCCAAGCTCCTGCAAAAGCTCGATATGTTTGCGGTTTCGCATGTTAAGCTAGGCTCGTGCAAAAGCTCGATATGTTTGCGGTTTTGCATGTTAAGCTAAGCTCCTGCAAAAGCTCGATATGTTTGCGGTTTTGCATGTTAAGCCAAGCTCCTGCAAAAGCTCGATATGTTTGCGGTTTTGCATGTTAAGCTAAGCTTCTGCAAAAGCTCGATATGTTTGCGGTTTTGCATGTTAAGCCAAGCTCCAGCAAAAGCTCGATATGTTTGCGGTTTTGCATGTTAAGCTAGGCTCCTGCAAAAGCTCGATATGTTTGTGGTTTTACATGTTAAGCCAAGCTCCTGCAAAAGCTCGATATGTTTGCGGTTTTGCATGTGTTAAGCTAAGCTGCCTTGGGTCAGTCTATTGGGAATGCCATCGAGGTTGTGAGGCGAGCGGCAAACTCGATTTTCCCATCGGGGGACACGAAGTTCGTCGAGGGCTCATTGGGCCAATGGGACAATGGCCAACCAGCCTGGTGTCTTGGGGGTTATGATCACGCCTCGCGATTTTAGACACGGGCAGACTGGACGTTTGTTTGACGCTGACCCCTGGGATCGTCACGAACCACAAGTTTTGTCAGCATAGACGAATCTAAGATGCACACAGACATTCTGACCAGAAGATTGCTTGTCTTCCTTAGGTTCAAGACATGGTGCTCCTTGAGCAACGCCCCCGCAGTTCCCAAGAATTTTGGTCGCAAGTACGTTGCAGCCGGCGCTGTGACCTTTAGGAGTTGTAAGAACCCTTTGAATGTGGCAACGCCAGGTGCATCTGTTGAGTGCGGCTCTTACACTAGCCGCAGTCAATACTTGCCGTGTGGCAAATTGGATGGCATTCGGCATACTCTCCTGAAAAACGACCATCCGGGAATCGCAGATAGACCGGCAAAATAGTGTTATTGAAGGACGCGTAACCAAAGTATAGCCCGTTGCTCATGCCGTGGGTTTATCCGCATGTGAGAACCGCAGCGACTGCCGTGGGCCTTCGATGCATTGGGCTCATGTGGCTGGGTGGATGGCGACTCATCCAGTACAGAAGACGGCAAGATTCATGAAGGACGTGTTCTTGGAACGTATCTTGGCTTCGGGTTTGAGAATCATATTGGACCTTGCACTCAGCTAGCTCCCTGTGGAATGAAGGTTGATGTTCACTTGCCAAGCCGGCAGTTTCCCCGGAGACGACCATCAGCGAGCTGAAGGCTTCATCGCAGCAGCATCTCCATCGCTGCTTCCTGAAGCTCACTGCACATGGCCGGCAGCTGAAGGATTTGACGACCGTGGTGAGGCAGGCTGGTCTGCGAGATGGGGACGCGGTAGATGCTGTCGTGCAGACTGTCAAGCTGGCTGCCGCAAGATCGGCGTTTGCTCTGTATGTCCAAGGGGCGGGGTGGTGACATGGGGTCATCACGCGCGCGGTGCAGACAGCCGCCTGGAACAGGAGCAGCTGCAGAATGTCCGGGAAATCAAGGCGAACAGCCAAGCCTTTGCTGCGATTCTGGACTCTGTCACACTTGTGACATGGGGTCACCGCTATCATGGTGGGGACGGCAGCGATGAGCAAGAGCTGTTGAAGAATGTGCAGCAAGTCCAGGGAAATCGCTTTGCTTTCGCTGCCACTCTGGAAACTGGAGCTGTTGTGACCTGGGGCGCTCCAGATTGTGGCGGAGACAGCAGCGAGGTGCAAGAGCAGATTGCAAGTGTACGACCAATCCAAGCAACTGATTGTGCTTTTGCTGCAATTCTGGAATCTGGGGGCGTCGTGACGTGGGGTGATCCGCATTTTGGCGGAGACAACAGCCAGGTTCGAGAGCGACTCACAAGTGTGCGGCGAATCGAAGCACCTGCCCATGCTTTTGCTGCGATTCTGGGGTCTGGAGCTGTTGTCACATGGGACTCCCTGAACATGGCGGAGACAGCTGCCAGGAGCAAGAGCAGCTGAGAAATGTCAAGCACATCCAAGCAACAGGCCGTGCCTTTGCAGCAATTCTGGAATCTGGAGAAGTTGTGACCTGGGGTCGTCCTGATCATGGTGGAGACAGCAGCTGCTGAGGAGTGTCCAGCAGATCAAGGCAACCGAATATGCTTTCGCTGCCATTCTGGAATCTGGAGATCCAAAATGTGGTGGAGACGGAGACAGCAGCCATGTGCAAGGGCTGCTGAGGAATGTCAAGCAGATCTGCGCAACTCGCTTTGCTTTTGCTGCCAGTCTGGAATTTGGAGCGTTGTGACATGGGGTGATCCAGCTTGTGGTGGAGACAGCAGCGAGGTGCAGGGGCAGCTCATGAGTGTGCGGCACATTCAAGCATCTGACTATGCTTTTGCTGCAATTCTGGCGCAGTGCTTACTTGGGGCGAGCGTGATGGTGATGACTCCAGCTCGATTCAGGATCAGCTCGCCTTACTTCAAGGATATGCGGACTGACCAAAGGCCGGAGTTGAGATGAATGGGTCGGAATGGCACCTGAGTTGCAGCATGTGCTAAGCCAGAAAAAAGCACGGGCCACCATCTATCCTTTCTATTTGGTGCTTCGATGTCTCCGAATTTGGTTCTGCCAATTTCAATGCTTCCTTCAGGTGGAGGGAGGGGGTAACGGGGGACGTCTTGTGATTTGGGAAGTGAATCGATTTGGCTTTGCTTGCGCAGAGACCCCTCAAGTGGCAGGCTGTGGCCTTCTCTGCCGAACCGCTATGACTCTCTTCATCTATATGTGTCTTGCATGGCATGTCAGACAGGTCGGCCAGGTTGAACCCGGGGGGGGGGCAGGAAATGGGCCCTTGGGGTTCTTTGTGGGTTGGGTTGGCGTTGTGTAGCGCAAGCAGGAGCGCAGTCTCCTGACCTTCAAACAACCACTACCCTCTACTAGCATGGGTATTTGGAACCCCTGAGAGCACACAATTCCACCTCTTGGTGCGATTTTCGGTCAGGTTGGGCTAGAGGGAAGCAACCTGTCCGAGGCCCACCAGGGCAAATGCCGGCCACGCGCCCGAGTCGGCGTCAGGTTAAAGGCCGCGGAGTCTGCGGACACCCGGTTCTGGTCGGTTTGAAAGGGAAGCCAGAAAAGGGCACAAGACATTTGGGCCATGGGGGGCGACAAGCCCATATGGCTTTTCGGTTTCCTGGTGGTTTCCCCCAAACCCCGAGGTGGAAAGCTCGGCCAGAGGGTGGTGGGAAAATGCGAGTCTGGGGCAGCAGGCTACGTCCCAGACTTGTTTGGCTGCGTGTCAATCTCTAGTTGGACCCTTTTTGCATGCCCCCTTACAGATGATATGTGTCTGTTTGCTTGCGGGATTCCTATCTTTATGTCTGTGACAAATGAACACCGCAAGGACAAGATTTGCCAGAATGCTAGGTCCACTGATCGATCGGCCGCATTTTTGAGCTTCCGAAATGCTGGCAGCTGGCGCCAGATCCATCTGCTTCATTTATCAGGGATGGGGATTTCCTCAAACCAATGGGTTCCGATCGCGACCAGAGGACAATTAGCAATCAGCGTGGCAGCCTAGAACCCATGTCGCCCAGCGAGTAACATGGACGGGTTGGTTTGCATTCTGAAGTGGACATTAACTTGGGTACGTGTCAAAATAGGGGACAGAACGTTTCCCTTTAAGCCAACCTGAAAAAGGGTAGCCTCAAACACGCATGTGCTCACATGGCCTTCCTGGGCCGAGGGGGTGCTGCATTCGCGAGGGCGCTCCTCCTCTCCTTACCACGCAGGCACTAGAAGCGGGGCGCAAAAGGCTGCGCAAAAGCGCTGGCGCGAGATTTTAGGTTGGTTTCCTTTTGACCTGCACTCAAGCAATGTCCTAGCTTTGACACTGGGCAGGGTTTGGAGCTGGCCGGCTTAGTGGCCTGGACGTTTCCAGTAAACTTGCAAAAGGCCGCACCTTTTGCCACACTCTCAGGCGCTCAGCAGTCTCACCATGTGGTTCCCTTTGTGCTTTTGAGCACAATTCTTCAATGTGAGCTGGAGGTGTTTCTGCTTTGCCCTGGCTAGGAATGGTGACCGGCAGATTGTGGCAAACAAATGGAAGCTGTCAATTCCCAGTGAGCTTCCTGCGATGCCAAGCTGGTTGCAGTTGTACTGCACGCCTTTGCAGCCCTGGCCCTTAGCGGATGTGATCGGATATGGAAGGGTGACGGCCAGTTCCAAGTCGGGCGGGGGCAAAACGCCTCCAAGGAATGGAGGTTCCTGAAGTAACTGACTGATCTTTACCCCCTTTGCCAAACTTAGGATTATCGGCCCCGGAAGTCGTGCGTGGCCTTTTCGGGCGGATTCGGATTGGCCAACCCTCCAGTTTGAACAGCACAGTTCACTATGCAATCCGCCCATGTTGAAAGAACTCTGACCACTAGGGTGTTTCCAAAGACTGGAAAAGGAGCCCTCAAAAACGTTGTTTGGCGTCCTCTCACCAAGCATAGAAAGCATGGATCATTTCCCCCACCCAGGCCTCCTTATTGAACCCAAATCCAATCCTTATGAATTCCATCCAGGGTTGGGACTTTTTGCCCGAAATGGGGGCCCTGGTTTTTGATGTGGGTTACCTCGCCCCTTTTTGAAGTAAGCCAACCTGAAGGGATGTGTTTTTCTCTTCCGGGCTCAAAAACAGGTTTGTCATCTCGGCCGCTTGGGAAGAGTTTCCCCCAGGTTCCTCCGGGTTTGGATGGGTTTGGGGAATTGAACCCTTGGTTCTTGACCGGAACTCCGCTAAACCAATCCAAACCAACCAATGAGGGAAAATGAGAAACCAAGCCCAAGCTCAATCAACCTGTTGTTTTGGCGGTTGGGTTTTTACCTCCATAGTGAGGAAATGAGAAATTCCTTGGGTTTTAGCCCCCAAACCAGCGGGCTCCAAGCTGGCGGCCGATTGCAGGCGGCCAGTACCTGGCGCGGCCCACAGAGCCGATGACAGGCGGAGACGAGTCGCTGTGAAGTCGAATTGATCAGAAGTAGTAACTAGTTGCTGGTGCTGGTAGAAGCGGTGGTGATGGTGGTGGTGGCGGCTAGAAGTGGTGGTGGTGGTGGTGGTGGTGGTGGTGGTGGTAGGAAAAGTTGTAGTAGTAGCAGTAGTTGGTCTGGTGGTGGTAGTAGTAGACAACCT
>CAUJNA010000959.1:85000-90000 GCA_963377175.1 Effrenium voratum
AGCTCGATCGGGAAAACAAGTTAGGCCTTCGAAGAGTTCAAGTGCTGAGGCTTTCCCACACCCCTTGGGTGTGAGATGGCATGCGACTTCCATTAGGGCGGTATTGCTTCGGGGTTATGCAGATCCTTTGACAAGGGTGGCAGCTGGCAAGACCGATCTATTGCTCTGTGTTTGCTTCAAGTGACTGCTGTGTTGGACGGTTTGGATCTTGTTCAGACCAGTTCCTACAGCCTTTCGAGTCATGAACTCTGTCCTGTTTGTGGTGGTCCCTTCGCATTCCGGTTGAAAGCACGCCCAAACGGAGAGGTTCAGAGTCTTTTGAAGCGCCCCCAAACTGGCAGACGCTCCAGGCAGCAGCCAATGATGGTCCTGCGCCGTTGAGGCCTTGCTCCACCGGGGGTGCCCGCTGAACAAAGGTAAGGCAAATTCGGGGCTGGCAACCCTCAAGCGGCTATCTTCTTTGCCAGCAATTCTCCCTTTTGCTCACTCTGAGTCTCCTTCCCCTCCTTCCCCTCCTTTTCTCCCCCCCTTCTTTCCCTTTTTCCTCCTTTCCCTTCTTTCGCTCGTTTCCTTTCTTTCCTTTCCCCCCGTCCCCTTGCCCCCCCCTCCGGTGGGAAGGGAATGGGAGAGCACTTCAGGGACTCAAGGGCAGAAAAGTCAAGGGCATCCAAGGCCCAAGCAATGAGAGAGTGTGGCTCCTGACAATGTGTGTAGGTCCTTGTGTAATCTGGGGCTTAGGCACAGGGTCTGCATCCGACACCGCCGAAACCTGGCTGTATCCGACACCGCGCCACACTTGTGAAACACCCGAAGACACGCCACCATTTATGGGGAACCATCCATGTTGTTTGGTCATGTGCTCTAACGCCGGGCCCGTCAAAAATTCGCCATGTTCAAATTCGCAGGAGGGTTGCAACAGCCCATCTGAGCAATCAGAATGGGAGGGACACGCAGCGGCTAAAGCCCGAAACGATGGGCGATAGGGGCAGCCAGAAATCGGCGAGTGGGTTTGGGTAGACAACTTTCATACCCGGTGCTGGGTTTTGGCTAGGATTGACCTCTTTTTGTTCGCCCTTTTAGTTGCTCGCAGAAATGATACATCTCTGAAACAAAGGGCAATAAGTGGCAGATCTTAGCGCATCCCTCCCGTGCGCAAGGAACTCTCAGGGGGAAAAAGGACCACCCTAGCCCCCAGCCTGTCTTGAACCCTTACCGGATTCCTGTGCCAATCTATTTTGCAGCCAACCCTTGTCCACCATTGCCCTACATGAAGGAGGTTGCAAAATACAGTAGACCCTAAGCGCCGCCGTCCCCGGGGCCCAGGGGAGGGGGGTCTCTTTTTTCCCTCCCCTGAAGGACAGCTTCCTGGCAGAAGCAAGGCACAAATGAATGGCTTAGATTGGGCATAGGCAATCAAGCGAGTCCTGCCAGCTTGCGGCTTAGGCCCAACCATGCGACGATGTGGGAGCTTTGGCAATATGCCGCAATCACCCAAAACATAACGGGTAGGGTACTCATGTGTTGTTTTCTCAAAATAGGAGACTAGATTTCGGTTTTCCTTTTGGTGTTCCTTTAAACACCAACCTGCAAAAGGGTACCGGGGTTACCCCAAAGGCCAGGCGTGCTTAGGCTCAGGACTGCTTCGTGTGTGACACCATCTTTGGAGTCCAAACTCTGCAGATTCGCAGACAGACCTTCAAACAACGTCCGATCCCCAAGGTTTACTCTTGGTTCTCAAAGCAGAACCATCCCCTGCTCGGATGTGTCCCCCCCCCCCATTTTTTTCCCTAGTTTGAAGAGCCCGGAAGTTGGGATGAGGCGGCGCATTTTGCAGAAAGGCTCCTTCAGGGGTTTCTCGAATAGGGGACCCTCAGTTTTGGGCATCTTTCGTGAAAGAACAAATCCCAACGGGCCTCAACAAAAAGACAGACCCTCAGGGTTTTATTGGTTGCCAGGTCACTCTGATTGGAGCCCTTTGTGAGTTGCCTCCCAACATGCTGTTGCTGACCTGTTGTTTTCTTTCCTCAGGAGCGTATGTGAATTTGCCGAGTCAAAGACAAAGGTACAGGTCCACCCCAAGAAGGCTCCCCAAGTTTCTGTTTCCTTTGTTTTGGGGGGCGGTCCAATTGAATTTCGAGGAGATGTGTTTGCAGGGCAGTGATACAAGGCCAAATCTGTTACAATTGGATTGGCGACTGTAAACCACATGTCATTGTCGGCTTATAGGAGTCGACTGCTAGTATTATTTTGCTCCTCATATGTAAGGAGCTATATCATTAAAATGGGGTTAGAGGTACGATTTGATCTAAGTTAAGTCATGACAATGGAAGAATCATATGAGTCATTCATGATTAGCCCCTACATATATATATATATAAATGTATTGCTCGTGTTTCTGCTTTCGATTTGGACTCGCAGATGCCGCGTGCCTTGGAAACAGCATCGCATCCGGTGAGCGAGCGATGCCTTCCATCGGAGAAGACAAAAGGAAGGCGAAGAGGGGGGGACCATTTCTACGCATCCATACATGCGTGTATATCCATATGGATATATATATATATATATATGTATATATATATATACACACGTTACATTACACTACACTACGCTACATTCGATTTCATTACATTACACTACGCTACACTACACTACATAACATACCATACCCTACCACACCATTGCCTTGCCATGCCATGCCACGCCACGCCATGCCATACATACACGTTTCTAAAATACATTATCACGTTTTGTATGTACAACTATATGTATATTGGCCACGACTGTTATGTTCACCCGAGTATTGACTTTCTGAGGCTTTCGGATGGAGCCGAACTCGGACGCCAGCCCCCAGGTTCTTAGAGGCCTTCCATGAGAGCCCCCAGGGTTAGTACGTTTTCCTTGGGTTGGGCCTCTGGTTTCCTTGGGTTGGACAGCTCTTTGGTTCTTCCAACGCGAGCGAAACAGTTTGAGCTTTCGTTGCTCTAATGGCTCCTTGGATTTTTGTTTTTTGTGTGGTCAAACAAGGATTCCGTACGGCTTCTTCGTACCCCAATTGCGCACACTCGCACCAAGTTGCCCTATCCTCGCTCTCAGTGTGTCGTTCAAACATCAGCTGCCGGTTTCTTAACCACACCAAGGCTTCACTATGCTCCTTTACCAAACGAAAGGGGTCCAACAGTGAATCAGCCCTCTGAACGGACAAACAAATCCCCCCTTCAACGCGTAGAACTCTACTCCTCAAGGAGTTGACACTTTGTTCCCTCGGAAAGGGCCGTGGCAATGATTTTACCCTGAAACCAAGGAACGGCATTGGGATGGGATCTCAAGCCCAATTCTGTCGGTTGCTGTTGGATTAGGGGGAGCTGCCCCCCAGATTGGTGGGCAAGGCGTATGCATTTGGGGACATCCCGACATTTTCGGGAAACATCCAGATAGAATTGAATAGACATGAAAGTCACTTAAGCAGGACACAAGCGCAAACTGAGTGGACCAACCAGTGTTTGAACGCAGGTGTGACATTGTCTGATTTCTGAAGGGGGAGTCATAGCTTTATGCCCGCAGCGGGATCTACCGTTGCCATCTCAGGGGCCGTGGTTTCCGTGCTTTTGACACATGCCAAAGAGCCTTCCCATAATTTTTGCAGTGATGGGGTGTCCTTCGCTTTTGCTTGCAGGGTCCTGCCCACATTGCAGCACCAGAAAGGGGTTCACTCTTGGCCCCCTGCCACCCCCGCCTTCGACCGGCCTTCCTCATGATTGATGCAACACCGCAACCGCCGCGCCAGAATAGCATAGATGTGGGCAGAACGCGGATGCTCAGACATGCTAAGCTTCCCACAGGACACCAACCAAGCCCACCATTTAGAAAGGCTCTGTCCGTCGCTTGACTTTTGGACCCACTCCCAAAAGCAAGGCGTTCCCAGTTTCGGTACAGCCATGCGGCATGTGGGACATCTTTTTGAAGCGAAGCCAAAGCAAACAAGATTTTGGGCTATTGGAGCTTGCAACCCAGGAGAGAACCCCCACGTGCCCGGCTCTTTTCTTTCGCTTGGCCATGGGTCTCGCTGCATGAGGCCGATGGTTCAACAACAGCGTGAAAGTAGATGGAGCCATTCCCTCCATGTTTTCAGCAGAGAAAGGAAGTTTTGCCATTTGCTTTCACCGGACGGCCGTGCGCTTCCGGTCAATATGCACTGCATCAACACAATATTGATTTCGGCGAGCTGATAAGCCCCGTGTTCTTTCTGGGTACTGCGGCGCTTTTCAAGGTCCTTCCCTTGACATTTCGGTGAATATATGGATGTGTTTGTTCTCTTCTTAATTGGACAGCTTGGTGGACAGCACTTAGGGAGTGACGTCCCACTTTTGAGAGGGTTCTCTACTTAAATTCATAGTCTCCGAAGACTCCCCCAAATTTTGGGCCCAGCTTCCCAAAATCTGGGAAGCTGCCAAAGGCCCTTTTGGCTTCCCCTTTTTGGTTTATTTTTTGGTCTCCCCCAAAAGGCCCGCACTATCCATGGCCGTTGATTTGCATGGCGCGGGTGGAGAGAGAAACATCCAAGGTTACTCTCAAAGGTCAACGAGTCAGCGTCCAAAAAAGGTGATTTGTTGTTGTTGATGTTGATGTTGATGTTGATGTTGATGTTGATGTTGATGATGATGATGATGATGATGATGATGATGATGATGATGATGATGATGATGATGATGATGATGATGATGATGATTGATTGTTTGTTTGTTTGTTTGTTTGTTTGTTTGTTTGTTTGTTTGTTTGTTTGTTTGGTTTTGGTTTGTTTGGTTTGTTTGGTTGGTTTGTTTGTTTGTTTGTTTGTTTGTTTGTTGGTTTGTTCGTTCGTTCGTTCGTTTGTTCGTTTGTTCGTTTGTTCGTTACGTTTGTTGGATTGGATGGTTCCCCTTTTGTTTCCAGCTCCTTTGGTCGTCCAATCGCAGGCGCCATGTTCAAGGGCCGGAGCTTGGCGATGCTCGGCGCCGCCCTGG
>CAUJNA010000959.1:95000-125000 GCA_963377175.1 Effrenium voratum
GCCACTCCCCTTTTTGGCGGGTTTGATCATCGGGGGAGCACTTTCCAGAAGCGGGCAACGAACAAAACAGGGAGCACACCGCTTCCAAACCACAGAAGTGAGGGCTTTCTTTTCCTACGTTCCGTCTCCCCAAGCGATCCAGACCTAAGGGCCATGAGAAATGGTCGATTGAGCTTCTCTTTTGCGGGTGTCTGAAGGGGACGGCTACCTTCTTGGTGTTGTTTTGCTGGGGAACCACAGGGTAACTGCCCATGTTGCGTGTTCTATGTTGTGAGAAACTCGTGTGAAGAGTGGGGGATGTCTCCCAACAAACGCGTTTTTGTGGCGGGTTTTTGCAGGCGGAACGTAGGTAACATCGGGATTCAGCATGGCGAAGCCGAGAGGCACATTTCGTGCTTGCTCTCGGCTGACCAAAGCTTCCAACCCCCCAGTTTACCCAACGTCCCATTTTTAGCCAGGTTCCCAGCTTAATCATTTATCCCAGGTCCTTCGGACAAGTGAGTCCTTGGTTCGACAGAACTCATCTTCACACTTCTTGGACACTGGCCAATGGTTTTTCTCAAAGCAGGCGAACTGCAGAGAGCTCTTTGCACACGTGGACCAATCCACATACGGATTTTTTTGATGGCAATGCACCCAAGGAAGCTTTACCCCTTTTAAACCAGTTTGCACCATTTCCTTTTTGGTCGAACATTGCAAGCCTTCGGAAACAAAACACTTAAACCCCCCCCTCCAAAAACAAAAACAAGGAAAAACACGAGAAAAGAGAAAGCGCGTTTTGGTTGTTCCGGAGCTTGCATCAAACTCCAGCCTTGGGTTTTTGTGTCGGAAATGCTTTTGTTATTCCTGACTTTTTTCTCTGAGGTATAGACACAAAATCCTTTTTTTATTTATTTCTTTCTGGAGATAGGTATTTCATGAACCTGGCTGGAGACCGGCATGTGAGAATTTGTGCACGTTCCAACCTGGGCGTTCCCGCCATAAACTGGGGCGGGACGGAAGGCGGCGCCCTGGCGGCGCTGGAGCGGGCGCCGGCTCCGCAGCTTCGGGGCCACTCTGAGAGGCGAAGCGATGCGGCTTCCCGTGTCATGGGCGCTGGTTCCGAACCAAAAAGAGGTACCCTGAGAGAAGAAAGCAAAAGTTGGTAGCCCCACAAAGGGGGGAACGGATTCCCTATATTTTTTTCAAACCCGCCAAAATGGAGCAAATATCGGGTTTCAACGAAAACCCGCCACCAAATGTAGGACAAAAAGGAATTGCACCACATACCTTTCGTTTGGACCCCTAACCCAACCTGGCTCGAGCCATCCCTGTTTCCTTTGGTTTCCCAGTCATCCTCTTGGCTTTTGCTTTACCGCTTGGACCCGCCAACCCCCACCTCCGACCTGTTCCAGGCCCACTGCGCCGCCCATAGCCAGCGCCGCGGCGCCGGCGGAGTCGACAGCTGCGGCGATGGAGTTCACCGGCACGCTGCCGACGTTTCCGACGCCACGTGAGGCGCCGGTCCAAGCGAAAGGGCGTGGTGAGCACTTAGAGCCTTTGAGGGTATTGTGTTTTCTTGGCTGCAAAATGAACTCTAAGTGTCCCTTCACCCAAGGAGGGGGGGTTCTAGGTGGGTTGGGAAGGTGCGGGCAGGCACGGTGGGGGGGGGGGGGAGGGGGAAATTTGCAGGGGTTGTGCTATTTGTTTTTGCTAGTGTTTGTTTGCCGAACCTTTGATTAAGTTGTGTTTGTTTTGGTTTTGTTCTTTCTTTGTTTGGTTGGTTGATCTTCGTGTTGGTTTGTTTGTCCGTTTGGCAGTGGCACGAACGGATGGGGTGGGGGTGGGGGTATTGTTCAAAGTATGTTGTTTAAAACGCCCAGATACACAGTCGGGCCCATTTTTGTTGCGGAAGGGCGTCCCTTAAAACCAAACGTTGAGCTTGTGAGACAAACTCAATTTGGCATTTGCCTTGATCCACTCGGTCGCAGAGCCACTTTTCAACATGCTGTTTGGGCGCTGCATCTTGCTCAAATGTACAAATTGGTTGATATTTCATGCTCATCGCTCAGCTTCTTGATTTGCTTCTCTGCGACACCTCGGCAAATGTGAGAGAGAGAGGAGCCCAAGAGAAGTCACTTGCCAACGGACACGCTAAAGAATGGGTTTGCCTCAAGGGATCACCCATCAAAATTCCAACTTTGCGGTTGGTTCCCTTTAAACCAACCCCAAAAAGTTCACCCTCCCAAAAGCGCACCGTCCAAAATGACAGGTATATTTTCTCGGGTTGAGGCATTCCGAAAAGGCCCTTGTCGCCCATCTCGAGCTGTGGATATTAGCCATATCCAAAGCTGGGTATGGTGTAGGGTAGCCTGGTGGGGTTGGTTTAAAGGGACACCAAAAGAACAACCACCATTTTTGGAGTCCCCTATCTTGACACACGCCCATATCCAAAACTGAACGGATCGAAGCTAAGGGGCCTTGCCATGAATCTGCAGGTGACAGGTGCCCTTTGGAATTCAACTCTTGATACCTGGGGTCGACGCATTTGGCCTTGGTCCCATCTTGAGCCCAAAGCGAATTGATTGACCTGTTGGTTTCTCAGCAGTGTCTGTTTTGAGCCAAGATGCATTCTTTGCCGCAGCTCTTTGGTTGCGAGTCGAACATCTAAGCGTTAATCTAACCGGCGCAGAAGCGCCGGCACGGCGGATTTATTTCACCGGCATGTGATGGGGCTACAGTAGAGAAGCGCACACAAAAGTTCAGCAGACGAGTTTCAGGTTTGCCCTTGCCTACAGAACCTTTTGGTTGGCGTCCTTTTGGTTTTCCTTGGACCCCTCAAGAATTGGGGGGGCCCAATTCGGTTCCCTGGAAGCCACCCTGGGGGCTCCATTCAAAGAACTCACTCGGACCCCACCCATCGCGGGGTCCGGCGTGCAAGCGCAGAGGTCCGGCACGAGTCCTGCCTGCGTGAGTTCCAGATCCGCGACCTGCCCCGGGTCTCGCTGGTGCGGCGCTCGTTTTGGGGAAAACCGCGGATGAGAAGGCGACATGTAAATTTAGATACACTACATTTAGATAATGTTAGAGAAATAATATATGATATAGATGTAGAATCTAGGTCTAGATTGATTTAGATGTGTGCGGGTTTGTACGTATACATGTGCACATATGCAAATACACATCCGGCACGGAAAGTAGAAGGACCAGTTCGTGCATGGCAATGGCACTGCTAGACACATTCGACAATGGGTTGATGCCTCTCAGAAGCGAACCTGGCAATGGCAGTGATTGGCGATCCCTCAGATCAGGGGTTGCCAGGTTTCGATGAATCCCCCCTTCCCCACAAGAAAGAAGTAGCAGAAGAAACAATTGCTGGTGCTAGGGATTCCCTTAAAGGCAACATAGAGGATGGTTTTATTGGGGTCATTCGCATTCTCATCCCTGCTGACCAGCAAGAAAAGAAGGCAGAAGACCCCCCAAAAAGAAACGAGGCAAGCAAACAAACAAACAAACCACAAGCAAAACAAGAACAACAAAACCGAGCAACAGGGTCACGTGTTGACAAAAGGCCGTGCTACGGCCATTTCCGCTCGGCCAGATCCTGATCCACTGCGTTTTACAGCGAAAAACCGCGCAGGCACCGTCTTGAAAGGTGATAGAACCAGGGTTTTGTTCCTCCGACCCCACAAGTGCAATGGTTTTTACAGTTCTTTTTATGCCTTCGGGTTCAAGAAGTGCCTACACTTCGAAGAGTAGTTCGTGAAAAGTTGAGACCTTTCATGGGGTGCGCCAACTCTTGAATAAGATCACAATGATCTTTCAATGTGCTTCTTTCTCCAAACAATACTGAATATGTACTGCAGCAAACGAGGTTGACGCCTTGGCCACACCCTGCTTTGCTATTCACAGAACTGGGCAAACACTTCTGACGAGATTGCCAGTAGCGGTCTATGTTCCTGTGTCAACGCGCTTTGGAACTTTCCTGCGATTTACGGTGCGTGCCCACTCATTCTTGTCATACTTCACATGTAAGGAGACACGGCAAAGCTGTTGCCAGTAGATCGAAATCAAGAGGGGCCCCGGCAGGACAAGGAGGAGGTAGAACGAATAAAGGCAGTCACAGGGTCCGTGCCAGTCAGAGTCAGCACGTCAATGCGGGAGTCCAAGTAAAAGGGGTCAGCAAGCCAAGCAACACGAAGCAGCGAGCGCGAGTGTGGGAGGTCACAGCCAGCAAGCCTCAGCAAAAGAACGAGAGAAAGAGCAAAAGCAGCGCAAGAAGAGGTGTCCATGCCGCTGAGCAGTTACGGCAGCGGCCATGCAGCTCGTGAACGACGTCACAACCCCCACCCCCCCACCCCCCACCCCAGCCCCAAGAAAGCGCCGAAACCAGCAAAACCACCACGGCCTAATATCAACACGCCTCCAACAACAGCAAACCAAACAAGAAGAACAAAAGGAAGACACGTCAAGGTAGAAGGCTCCCCCCCCCCCCAAAAAAAAAAGACAAAAGGAAGAAAAAGCAAGGTAGATGAAAAAACAACAACAACAAGGAAAGGTCGAAACAGAAACCAAAGGCCATCTCCAGCCGAAGCTTTCGGCTCACGGAGCTGCCGTACGCCTGGCTCTGCCGAGTGCCATGGCGCCGCAGCTGGTGTCGCTGGAGGAGGCCTGGGCTCGGTATCCGTTTGGGGTTGGCTTTAAAGGGAAACCACAGGAACACCCGCAGTTTTCGTTGGGGTGTTGCTCATTTTAAGACCCACTGCCAGTTTTTTTTTTTTGGCTTGTTAGAAAGCGCTTGTCCCAAGCCTTGAAACAGGAGGGTTTGGAAAGAAGGGTGCTTGTCACTTTGGTTTACCCCTCCTGCCCTTTGAAGTCAAATCCGAATGGAGGTAATCGACAACCCACCCCTCTCAAAACCGAAAGGCTGCTGGAACAATGGTTTCAGCAAGTCCCTTTTCCATGGCAACCAAGGGAACAACTCTTAAAACCGAAGAATGGCTGGTCTGCTATGGCCCATGCCATTTGCTGCGCTGATTTGGGGGGGGGATTGGCAGGCGCGGGCACTGGGCCTGGCGCCCGTGCCCAAGGGAGGCTCGGAGTACGAGCGCGAGAAGGCGCCTTGGGCTCTCGTTAGCGGGTCTCAGGGCGTTTCTTTTTGAAGGGCAGCCCGTTGAATTTTGTTTTTGGGAAATCAAAATGAAGCCCACCATGTGTGGGTTCCCGTATTTTGAGACATACCCATGTAAGCCTTTGTTCAGTGGCACCTGTTTTGTCTTTTGGTTTGGTGGATTACCCACTTAAATGGTCCGCCCCAGCGAGGCTTCCTGTTTCGCCAGGGTCGCTGGTTGCAACGGTAATTGCCCGTAATATGGGGGGGGTCAAAAAGCAGAGCCCATGGCTTGCTCGACAGCTGCAGCCTCTCAAGCAAACTGATTCTCAAGGGCTGACTAACCGCTGGTGTGGACTGCTGATTGTGTGGGCTGAGAAACTGCCATGAGCGCACATAAATTGAACAGCCGGTGATTCGGGGGAACATAACAAACGTGCAGCCGCAGTTGAAAAACCACACACACACACACACACATGTCCGCACATGTTGCATATGGGATGATACACACCCGGCCATCGGGACATGTGCTCGACCCTGCTTTCTGCCTGTGGAGCTTTGGCTGAAGGGGCTATGCATCACTCAAGGTGGCTACCGCCAACCACCGGGTAAAGTGTGGGATCTACAACTGCCATGCCACTTTACTGTGTCTTTCCTGGTGGCTTGGTCATGACTTAGGAGGCGCTGAAGGAGTTCGGCGTCAATTTGAGCAAGGACCACATGGATGGCTACAGATATCGCGCGGTCCTTGAATTCAGGTTTCCGGTGAAGGTCTTTCGCACGCGGGTCAAAAGGTGCACGAGGAGTCTGACAGGGAAAGGGAAGGGGGTTCAGTTCGAGGAACGGGGTATCCTGATTGCGCCTAGTGGATACATGATGGTGGTGCTCCCATCACGTCTCAATGGTTCCTTGTTCAGGAAGGATCAGAAGCCGGAGTTTGTCATCCCCGCCCCTTTGCAGGCGGCACAAAACGCCACCTACGATCCAAACAGGGCCACTAGACTGGGGTTGCTGGGTACCTTTTTGAACCGCATGAAATTTGGTCGTTCTACACACATTTTTACATATAGATAGGGACAGTCGTACCACTGGGTTTTCGGACCTTTGCACCTTACCCCCAGTCCACCGATCTGAAGGTTCACCAAAACAAACAATGGACCCGGACCGCTCCATTTCGAGGCCCCGAGCGGGTGGACAAGGACCTGGCGCTGGTGAAGCGGCCCTGGGACGTGCCCTTGCTGTATCAGCTGGGCCCCGACTCCGTGGCGCCTCGGAAGCCTTCAGCGCTGAAGCGCTGAAGCGCGGGATGGAGGGGCCCGGCGGGTAAGGTCCACTATGGGCCTTTCTAGTTTACCCAGTTTGCCCCTATCTTCACGAAGTTTGGAGTTAAAGTACCTCATTGGATTCTATTTCTTTAGACCATTGTAATATGTACCGTGTTTCCTCCTTCTAGAGGGAAGGGGTATTGTTGTTGCGATTGTGTTTTTTGTTTGCTACCCTCCCACCAACAAAGATGAAGCTGCACAGACCCCCTGCCCAAAATAATTCAAAAGGAAAGGCAGCCATCAATGTGGCTGGATCGGAGAATTTTAGGGGATTCCCCCCCCTCCCAGGTGTTCAGCCCCCCCCCCCCAATGAATCAACCCTGTTTTTATCATCCCGCTCACGCTTTTTCCCAAAGAGAATGTGTTCTGAGGTGCTATGTGAGGACTACGAGACCTGGGACAACCCCGAGTTCAAGCTGGAGATCCGGGAGGGCATCGCCTACTGCACCTTGAACCGACCGGAGGCCAACAACGCCATGAACGGAGGCATCGGAGGTGGCCAGAGCCTCGGTGCGGCCTCCGTCTGGTCACCGCTGGCAGCTCCAGCCGGGGTTTGTGGGTACCTTGCCATGGTCTGCTTTGAAGGAAAGCCAAAAGGCACACGGCCCGGTTTTTTTTGGGGGGGAGGGTGGTATTTCAAGATACACCCATAATTATGTCCTCTGGTGGTGGTAAACATAAAGTGGGTCTCCTTTACGTGGGGTGATGTGCCTTGGCAGGACACATTTTGGAACCCTGGGCCCATTGTGCACAGCCTCAGAAGGGGCGTGAAACCTTTCCACAACCAAAAGGGTGTTCCTTTTCAGGAATCGAAAGGAGCCCGGAGTCTCTTTTCGGGCTGCTTGGATATCTTTTTTTGAACCTGCTTTACGAGTGATTCCATGTGCCGTTGGCAGGAGGGAGCCGAGGATAAAAACCGTCCAAGGCCTGCACGACGCCTGCCGGATCTTGGCGCAGCGCACGGACGTGCGCATCGTGGTCTTCACTGGGAACGGCCGGATGTGCCGCGAAGCAAGGGTTCAACGAAACGGAAAGGGAAGAGAGGCCCAGCCCGTATGGCGAGCTGGGGGTACAACGAGCTCCCATGATGTGGGCCGTATTCGCGAGATGCAGGTCCTTTATGTCGGGTCGGGGTTGGGGGTGTTTAGGCGCAAAAATCCGCCGGATTTAGTTCGGTAGCGAGCGTCTGGTGCAGATGATGCAGGGGGATGCACCCTGCATCCCCTGATCTGTTTTGGCGATGCTGGTAATGCTGATGATGCATGCTGATGATGCCAGGGATGCTGTCTGTTGATGCCAGTGCTTGTTCAGTGGTTCTGTTGGTATTGCATGTTTTTTAGAAGGCTATCTGTTGTTGCACTTGCTTTGCTTATGTTGAACTCTTTTGTATCCATTTGTGTTTAAACGTGAATTGATTTGTAAAGAACAGTCTATCGGAAAGGAATTTGGTGGAAAATTTAGCTTGACATAGTATAATTATTAAACATCTGTTTTTAGCTAGAAATTATGATTGGAACCTTTCCTTATTAGCATCTAATTGAATTTAGTAGAGTTTGATAAGGATATCAAGTAGAATTCCCAAGGAAAGTATTCGAAGGTCCAAAACTTGCTTTTACCTTGCCCCAAACACTACCAAGGTCAGACAACATTGTGTGGTGCTTTTTTGTACTAACATCACATCTTCACCAACAGCCGCGCTAGCAATATTTGAGAATATTAGAATTTGAGAATGTTTATTATTATTATTATTATTATTATTATTATTATTATTAATTAATTAATTATTATTTCATTATATATACACATACATGTATACAGAGTCTTGTCTTAGTTGCAGCTTGCTTTTTGGTTTCCTTGAGGTTTGCTTACTTACTTTTTTAGAAGCCCGGAAATGCAATAGAACAGCAGAAAAGACTGCAACTTGCACGCACCCCAAACAATAGAAGAAGCTGTAAATGACACATCCCGCCAAACACACGGAGAAATGCACTCCTGCAGACACCTTCCCAGAGTGCACTCTTCAGAATTTGCGCGCACTGGTAGCCCCTCGCTTTCTTTTTTTCCAAGCTGGAGATTGAATTTGAGACTCGCACATTTTTGCGACAGCCCCATTTTGGGGTACGGCTTGCGGGTCCCCAGATCGAGCTTTTTTGTTTTTCTCCTTTTTTTCTTTTTCTTTTTTCGACGTCCTGTGGGCAAGTGAGCACTTCTAAAAAAGAACTGCGAGTCTCTTTTGAGCTAGTGTACGTTGTAAGGTGCACTAAATATGGAGAAGAATCGACATACATTTTTGTTGACGGTGGCCAAAGCTGGGCTAGTATGGGCCTTCCGGTGCTCGCTCATGTTCAACAAACAACAATTAAAGCTGCTTTTTGGTCCACAATTTATTATAACCTGGACAAACTGTAAGTCAGCAGTAAAGGTTGGCCAATTGTCCTTTTGCGGCAACCCGATTCGGAGAAAGTTTACAAACTTAGCTATCCAGGCGATAAGATGTCTGAATTCAAGCAGAGATGGCTACCGATTTGCGCTAGTTGAAATGAGTTCCTCTTGGATGCGAGACGTTTGGCGACATCCCACTGGGATCACCGCTTCCCGACGTTGCGGGACAATGTCACAAATTGTTGGTCGCAAAGCCAGAAAAAACCAGAGGAAACAGCATACAAACAAAAATAGTGCCGTAGGGAAAAGGGATTCGGAGGGGTTAGGTTGGCCTTTGAATGAACCATCTCCCTTTTTGCTTGCCTGCTTGCAATTGGCGTTATTCTTCAAGGTCCGAACCTTTTGCAATAGCGGTCGGCGTTTTTCGAAAGTGCAACCTCTCCAGAGGGAGGTACGTTTGTTGGCCTTTGCGGACCATTCCCGTTTTGTTTGGATGAAATCAAACACTCAGGGGGAGACAACCACTACCCCACGTGGACTGCGATTTCGGAGACTTGACCTTTGGGCTACTTTTCTTGTTGTTTGTTGCTCTTTTGTTCGACAATTTCTCTTGCACCATTTATATGACAGTTTCCCCAGTAGCTAGCTCTACCGGTGAACTTGTTGCAGGGGGTCGGATGGCTTCTCCGGTGTCATGTTGACGTTGGGCTCTGTGTAACAGGCTGTGAACGCTTATCATTTGCGCAGTGGCTTCAGTTTTGGATCTCCTGGAAGGCTTGTTTTGCATTTTGGTAAGAGTGGATATACTGCGGGGCCACAGAGCACAGAGTGCAAAGGAGGGTTTCATGACGTGCTCCCGCGGCTGCCCAGGCATTGCTCGCCCACAATGTCGATGCCGTAAGCGCAAAAGTCTGCTGCAAACTGTTCAGTCCGCAGAACCCGAAAGCGTCACCAGAAAAAGACTCACAGGCCAAATTCCCTAAGGGTCGATATCTAAATGGGGAAGGTCCAACCATCCTTGAAACTCGTTGAGGTTCTGCGCTGGGGGTGACCCCAAGAGCTTCCAAGCAGCGCAGAAGCAGGCCGAAAGTTGGGACCCGTCTCCTCGTTCCATGCAAAACCGCTGGTTGCAAAGGAGCCAAATCAGCAGGGTTTCCGGCTAAACCAAGAAACACTTGAGCAAATCGACCAATTCTGGTCTTGTGGGTTTCTAGCTGCTCATTTCAAGTCTTCAACGGCCCGGTTTGTGTGTGAGAGGGGAAGGGGGGCCCGCTTTTTTGTCATCGCCAAACCAAGAACAGAACGGGGCAGGCTGCTAAGGGGTTTTATCACGAAAGCTAGCTTTAGCTAGCTGAAGTTTCTCCTTGCGTAAGCAAGGTAAGGGGCTCAAATGCCGAATAATTGATTTTTTCAATTATTTGAGCCGAAAAGATTGAAAAACATCAATTATTTAGACCCCCCCCCTCCCCCCCCCCCCGGTCTCAGGCTCGATTCCTCCCTGGTCCATCCCCCCCCCCGGGCAGTGGCTCAGTGTTCAGCAGTCTCGGTTTGCCCGTTTTGGACTTGGTGCTACGAACTTTTACATGTTCCACCGATTCAGCTTGTTCATTTGAGACCTCAGTCTTCTCGGTAAACCACCTCGCAAGAATCTTTGCACACGCAGCATGCAGAACCCAGAGGTGCTTTAAGACAGCTTCTGACGCCTCTCGTTGTTTTCATTTTTCAAGGTTTGCCACGCCACCATGTGCGTTTGCGTGTCGCATCCTACGAATCTTGCCGGGCCTCTCGTTGTACACAAGCTACCTATGAATCCACTCTGTCACCGACCCATCTCATGCAACAACTGCTAGCTTTCGTTCACCCGCTCCTCAAGTTGTGATTTCGTTAAATTGTAGCGACCTTCCATGGTTGTTTATACCCCAACCATTCCGCCCGCGGCAAAAAACAAGTATACCCTTTACATAGCGGGTATACAGTGGTTGCATATCCCATTCCACCGGGTGTGGTTTGGGGACGATGGTTTTTGCATAGCCCTTATCCCAGCAGGCCGCGAAGAGCCGTGGCTTGAGTTTCGTATCCGGTCGTGGGAAGAGGGTTTGACGATGCCTCCAGCCTGGGCTCGGCTCGACTCACGCCCGGTCGGGCACGCAGTTTCAGTCGCCCTTTCTCCACATGCATGTTTAACCTTGAAACTATTCGACCAAACATGTGCCCAGTTTGGACACACCGCTACCATGGTGCGTAGGTGTTTGAGGGTCATTCTGGGGCTTCCATCTTTCATTCGGAGGCAATCCCCACACTGGGGCTGGAACAAGGCAACCCCAGCTTTCACCCCTTAGCCGCCACTTCTTTCAATCGTGCGCCTTCCCTCGTGCGCCGCCACCGGCACCTGGCGAGGCCGGCGCCATTGCCGGGGACGGGGACAAGATGCAGGGCCCCACCCCGGGCCCGGCCATTGCCATGGCCGGGACCATGCTGATCGAGGGCAACAAGATGTCGGCCACCGGCTTTGCGCGGGAGCGGCCGAAGCGTCGAAACGCCTAGTTGATTGGCAGAAAGCTGGGGCGGGGGGGGGGAATAGTATTTTCAAGGATGCAGGAACATGTGAGGCGTTTTGTGGAGAAAGAACGAGGGATGACGGACGATTTATACCTCTTGTTTTAAACAGATACGTTGATCTTTATATAGATTGGCCAGGACATGTACGCCATGTCCTCGTTGCCGCAGTTCACCATCTGCTGCATGAACGGGTCCGCCATGGGTGGAGGCTTCGGCCTTGTGTGCGCCTGCGACTACGTGATCGCCACCAAGCAGGCGAAAAGAACACGTCGGGGTCAACACGGTCGAGGGGTGATTGCAACACCTGAGTGTGCGCGCGTGAACAACTACGTCTTCGCATGTCGCTCTGAAAGTGGTTGAACTTCCGATCCCGAAGGAAGATTTCCACATCTTTGATTTTTTGTGGCGGGCAGGGGGCGAAAATGAAAGATTTGCCCTGATGTAGGGTTCTTTAAAACCTGGGGGATCCCTTGTTCAGATTTCGGAAATGTTCCAAGACATGCAGATGCATGTCTTTGGTAAGGTTACCCAGGAGTACATTCTCATCCAAGTCTCATATGGCTGAACAGAAATAGGCTAAACCCCAAAATTGGAGCCCTGGTAAATGGAAGCATGGACCAAAACCTGCGGTCCAATTCCTGGTTTCATTTTGGCCCATACCGCCCATACCCATATCCCCCGTCCATTTTTTTCACGACAAGCGACTCGCGCCCGAACGAGGCGCACGCCACGCTGTCGGAGGTGAAGCTGGGGGTCATCCCGGCGGTCATCTCGCCGCACGTGTCCAGGAGACAAAAAAAAACGGTTTGTTTTTGCTCTTTGCTATGCTTGCTAGGCTTCTCGTTGTCATTTTTTGTGAGTTGTTCTGTTCTCTTCTTTTTTTCTTCTTCAAACAATCACCTTTTTTTTAACCGTTCTGCTTGTTGTGCACATGGTGAGGGACACTGGGTTCTGGTATCACTTTCTATGATACCAAGGAAATCCCTGAAGTGATCAACTAGTCATGGGGATAGCCGACTTTGCAACCGCGTTTTTGCAGCTTGATTGTTTTGTTTGGTCTTGTTGGGTTCTGTTCATTTATGGCAGGGTATCCGTTCTTGTTGTCTGCATACTTGCTTGGCTTCGTTCATATTCAGAGAGGTGCGTTTTAGTTGTTTGGATCTTTTTATTGACTCTGTTCATGTTTGTTTGACATGTGGAGGGGAATGAGGGGGCTTCAAAGATCAAGGTGTTTGTTCATCTGCCAGGGCTTGGGAAACAGATCAGTTCACTTTCCGACAAGAAGGACAGGCTTCCTGGTGGCTTGAGGGTTTTGAACCCAGAAAAGCGAGTCACATTGACAACGCGTACCTCGGACGATCAATGGAGATGTATGATCTGGAGGGGGTTTCATGGGGCAAGCTCATGGCTCATGTGCGAGCAGTTCTGTATTGGCAGACTTCTTTGCACTGTGATCAAGATGGTGGCGTTTGCTCTAATGTAGTCCGCGTGGAATACGTGGATCAAGCCTTTTGGTTTCTTTTGGTACTCCCGTTCAGATTAATATTAATATGGATCCGCCAAAGCCAGCATTTTAGAGAAATCTCCTGCTGTGGGGACCCAGGTTTTAGGTTTCCTTGTGGCGCGGTGAGGTTTTAAGAGCACATATTGGGCAGTCTCCAAATCGGGCGACCTCCAAAATGGATGGTCTTTCCTTTGGGTTCCCTTCAACACGGCCCCAACCTGGGCCCCTCAAAAAGAGGCGCGCTCGGTCGGGACCATGGGCCGGATGCAGGACCATCGGCACGGCGAATTGCAAGCGCCTCTTCTGCACCGCGGAGAATGCGAACATGCAGCCGCCCAGCTGGCTGGGTAGAGGGGCAAGGCGTTGGGAGGCAGGCTGGCTTTCGAGAGCGCAAGAGAAAGGAAAGACGCGATCCCAGTTGGTTGCTCAAATGGTGGGTTGCAGGCAACACCCCTTCCGAGAAACAAGCTGCCGAAGGGTGCTTGGCGCGCTTCGAGAGACACGACCTCGGCCCCCGAGGATCAGACCCCCGAAGGCTCTAAGAACCTCTCCCGCGTGGGATGGGCCTTCGGCCTTCTCCCAAACCGCACAAAAGCTACCCGACCATCTAGCTTGCTTTGGCTCCTCCAAATCCAACCCTTGCCTTTTTGGAGAGATGCGGAGACTGCTTGACAGGGCCCAATGGCCTCAGTCATGCGGCTTAAAAGCTGATGTTCGCAGTTAAAGAATGCAGTCAAGAGTGTTCGACGGGCTCCTCAAAAGACATACTGAGGACGGCGATGGAGATTGGGCTGGTGCACAAGCTCTCCGCCTGCGCTTGGGGTTGTCTGTTTGTTTGAGGACACTCTGTTGGGGTGGTTTGAGAGGGACCCAAGGGAAACTGCTCATTTTGGGGCTAGCATTCAAGGCGCCCATATGTTTCCTTCTGCAATGTTGGGGAAATCGATGCTGGGATTTGGTGAGCACTTCCTCAATGCGGTCTTTCCTGATGTTTGGATTCTACTTGGTTTACTTGGGTCATAGCAAAGCCTAGATGGACGTAGCAGAAAGCTCAATTGGTGTACCCCGGTTCCGTGCTCCAATTGGCTTGAAGGCGCAGTTTTTTTCATACCACCCCAAAAGGGGGGCGGCAGGCCCATTTGGGCGTGTCTCTTGCGGAGAGGGAAGCCAAAGAAGGAACGAGCCGTGAAGAGAAACTCATTTTCGCGGAACCATGGTCGCAAGGGAACACGGTATCCCTTCAGGTCAGTGCAAATGACCATCATTGGTGCTGCAAAATCGGGCTGCATCTATTTTCCAAAAGGACACGTGTTTCAATTGGATAGCACAGGGAGGCCTTACGTGAAGGGTACAAGCCATTTCCTGGTGGATCAGAGTGGCGCAGCCGGAGATGCCCCCCTCTGAGGCGGACAGAGTGGAGTCGTGTCTATTGTTTCTACATGGGGGGTTGACAAATGATGACCCATCGCAGGAGCCCCTGGAAATGTGGGACAAGATGAACCTAGAGCCACACTTCTGTGATCCCCCCTTGAATGGGGAACACGTCCTTGGACAGGCTTTGAGGTATCAGAGAAGTGCAGATTTCCACGCTGCCCAAAAGGATGTTGCGCCCCTGCACTTTGGCTTTTTTGGGCTCCATGTGTCTCGAGCATCTCTGAAAGGCTCCACTCCCCGAAGGGGGGGTGGCATTTAGGTTGACTCAGCGCTTCCAGGCAAGCCGCTGTAACCAAGGGAACAAATATACAGTTGCAAATGTGTTTTGTACGGACGATTTCGAAATTGACGGTTATAGTTGTTTACTTGCTCATGCCACAAGCTTCCATTGTTCTTGATTGGTCAGGATGTTGATTTTTCTCAGTTGGTGAGATATTCTTAATTTGAAAGACACGCTGAAAGCGGCCGACATGACACATCATCTCCCCAACATGCTTTATTAATTTCACCGCTACATGAGCAACCCCTGGGCTTGCCGCACCAATCGCTGACACATGGAACCCACCAAAAGGGTTGTTCTTGAAGCACAAACTGCTCAAGCCTCCAGTCAGGTAAGGCAGCACGACACCTCAAGCACGGAGCAAAGTAAGCCAGAATTCCCGTTGACTCATCACCTGGTTAAAAGGATGCTCACCGAACCATCTCAACGAAGGGAGGAACCACCCAAGAATGACACCGTGGGGGAAGTAGACCGGAGGGTGGGTAGTGAGAGGATTCTGGGCGACCACTGCGCTAGATTTGAGCCTTTCAACATGCCGTTTTAGGCCGGTGTTTTCAATCACCCCCGTGTCGCCGAGGATCGTGGACAGCCCCAAGGAGTTCCCAGCAGCCATCAAGGACAGGGAATGACCCTATCCCACTTGTGGTTTCTTTTTGAGGGACCGCTGGTTTGATTCCTTCCAAACCAAGTAAGGCAAGAGGAGGGTTTCTCTCGTGTAATTGGTAGGGGGTGCTTTTTCATTCCCCCCTTCCCTTTCAAACATACCTGGGTGGCGGGTTCTTTTTTGAAGGTCAACCAAGAAAGCTTTTGGGAGGGGCTTTCAGCTTTTTTGGGAGGGCGTTCCCTTTGAAATCAAGCAACCAAGCGAGCCCCTTCTCTCCCTTGATACAATGACTTCTTTGAGCACGAGAAAGCAAGCGGTCTTTTCCTCTATGTTGGGAGAGGCTCACACCTTGTTTGGGACGGGTTTGCCTTTCCAAATCGACCAAACAACAAAGGACGCATGCCTTTGCCCTTTGTGTTTGGGAAGGGTTCCCTTGACAATCAACCAACAAGAAAGTAAGGAGTCCCTTTGGTTCTTTCTCTTGGGACCTTCTTCAGATTGGCGAACACAAGACTGGCAAGTCCGTTTCTGCATTTTTGTTGTAGGGTTCCCCGTTGAAATCAGAACATTCAGACATACACCAAGACCATGTCTTATGTGTTCGAAATCGACCAGAAGCAAGTCCGCTTGCCCTTCATGAAGCTCACCCATGCCAGCAGCTGACGCTCTGTGTCTTGGGCAGCTTGTTCATCGGCTTACATAGAAATAGATCGTGATTCCGCACACCAGAATATCAGATACTTGTTGAAACAACATGGTGGCGGGGTCATCTGAGTTCTCAAAATGGGGGACCCGCACAAAAATGGCTTTGGCTTTCCTTTTGGTTCTCAACCAAACAAAAGCAGCATGCTTGAAGACCCCAAGACCCCCCCCCCCCCGGGCCCCCCGCCAGGTAGACCCCCAGGCGCCAACGATCGCGACAGGAGATGGCCTCGAAGATCCAGATGTTGGCTCCTGGGGCCGTGGGCGCCGCAAAGCTCGGGGGCCCAGCTGAATTGGGGACGTGGGCGCACGGGCGCCTTGTGTGGGTGGGTGAGTGAGTGGCCGTGTTTGTGGGTTTGTGCTGTTTTTATTTTGTGGGTTTGTGGGTTTGTGTGGTTGCGTGTTTGCCCGTTTGTGGTGTGTTTGTTAGCTTGTGCGTTGTGGGATTGTGTGTTTGCGTCGTGGCTTGTTTGCCTGTTTGTGGTGTGTTTGTGGGTTTGCACGTTTGCTGTGTTTGTGGATGTGTGTGATTGTGTGTTTGTGGGTTTGTGCGTTGTGAGATTGTGTGTTTGTGTGGTTGCGTGTTTGCTTGTTTGTGGCGCGCTTAAATTGTGTGTTTGTGTGTTTGTGTGTTTGTGGGTTTGTGCGTTGTGGGATTGTGTGTATGTGTGGTTGCGTGTTTGCCGGTTTGTGGTGTGTTTGTGTGTTTGTGCGTTTGTTGTGTTTGTGGATGTGTGTGATTGTGTGTGTTGTGGGTTTGTGCGTTGTTGTGGGATTGTGTGTTTGTGTGGTTGCTTGTTTGCGTGTTTGTGGTGCGCTTAATTTGTGTGTCTTTGTGTTTGTTTGTGGGTTTGTGCGTTGTGGGATTGTGTGTATGTGTGGTTGCGTGTTTGCCGGTTTGCGGTGTGTGGGGTGTTTGTCTGTTTGTATTTTTGTTGAGTTTCTGGATGTGGGTGATTGTGTGTCTTTGGGTTTGTGCGTTGTGGGTTTGTGTGTTTGTGTGGTTGTGTGGTTGCGTGTTTGCCTGTTTGTGGTGTGTTTGTGAGTTTGTGTGTTTATTACGTTTGTGGGATTGTGTGTTTGTTTGGTTGCGTGTTTGCCTGTTGGTGGTGTGTTTGTGCGTCTGTTGCGGTTGTGGATTTGTGTGATTGTGTGTGTTGTGCGTTGTGGGATTGTGTGTTGCGTGTTTGCCGGTTTGTGGTGTGTTTGTGTGTTTGTACGTTTGTTGCGTTTGTGGATGTGTGTGATTGTGTGTTTGTGGGTTTGTGGGTTTGTGCGTTGTGGGATTGTGTGTTTGTGTGGTTGCTTGTTTGCCTGTTTGTGGTGTGTTCGCAGGTTTTTGCGTTGTGGGATTGTGTGTTTGTGTGGTTGCTTGTTTGCCGGTTTGTGGTGTGTTTGCGGGTTTGTGCGTTGTGGGATTGTGTGTTTGTGTGGTTGCGTGTTTGCTTGTTTGTGGTGCGCTTAATTTGTGTGTCTTTGTGGTTGTGGGTTTGTGCGTTGTGGGATTGTGTGTTTGTGTGGTTGCGTGTTTGCCGGTATTGGGTGTTTGTGTGTTTGTGCGTTTGTTGCGGTTGTGGATTTGTGTGATTGTGTGTTTGCGCGTTGTGGGATTGTATGTTTGTGGGGTTGCGTGTTTTCCTATTTGTGTTGTGTTTGTGGGTTTGGATTGTATGTTTGTGTGTTTGTGGGGTGTTTGTTTGTTTGTTTGTTTGTTTTGTTTGTTTGTTTGTTTGTTTGTTTGTTTGTTTGTGGTGTGTGTGTGTGTGCGCGTGTGCGTGTGGGTTTGTGTGTGTGTGTTTGCGGGTTTGTGTTTTTGTGCGTTTGTGTGTTTGGGTGCTTGTGTCTGTGTGCTTGTGTCTGTGTGTCTGTGTGTCTGTGTGTCTGTGTGTCTGTGTGTCTGTGTGTCTTTGTGTCGGTGTGTTTTTGTGTCTGCGTGTCTGTGTGTCTGTGTGCTTTGTGTCTGCGTCCGCGTGTCTATGTGTCTGGGTGGGTGCCTGTCTGTGTGTCTGTGCGTCTCTGTGCGTCTCTGTGCGTCTCTGTGCGTCTCTGAGCGTCTCTGTGCGTCTCTTGCGTCTGTGTGTGTCGGTATTGCTTTTGTTTCTGTCTGTGTGTGTGTTTGTGTGTCTGCGTGTGTCTGTGTGTGTGTGTGTGTGTCTGTGTGTGTCTGTGTATGTGCATATGTGTGTGTGTGTTTGTGTGTGTGTGTGTGTGTGTGTGTGTGTGTTTTTGTGTGTGTGTGTGTGTGTGTGTGTGTGTGTGTGTGTGTGTGTGTGTGTGTGCGTGTCTGTGTGTGTGTGTGTTTGTGTGTGTGTGTGTGGCCCCCCTGTTCCTAAGGGGTTTTGCGGTCGTGCCTTTCTCTTTTTCCCGGAAGCATTGCGAAGGGTTCTTCTTCTAAAAGCGGCTGCCAACTTCACCTGCCAACTTCTCATGCCAACTTGTCGAGAGTTGCTTCACCTGCCAACTTCTCATGCCAACTTGTCGAGAGTTACTTCACCTGCCAACTTCTCATGCCAACTTGTCGAGAGTTACTTCACCTGCCTACTTCTCATGTCAACTTTTTGAGAGTTACTTCACCTGCCAACTTCTCATGTCAACTTTTCGGCTGTTATCTCATTCTACTAAAAGCACAAGCTAATTTGTCGGGTGTTACTTCACTATCCTAAAAACACAAGCTAACTTTTCTGTTCTACCTTCACTTCTCGACTCTTAATTCTTCTTCTTTTTCTGGCGGGGGTAGGCCCGACAGGAGCTTACGAAACGCACCCCTCTGCGGAGATCGTGCGTGTCGAAGCGCTCTCGCTGTGGCGCCGTGCGAATTTGTCTTGAGCCCGGCGAACCCTCTGCGGAGATCGTGCGTGTCGAAGCGCTCTCGCTGTGGCGCCGTGCGAATTTGTCTTGAGCGCGGCGAACCCTCTGCGGAGATCGTGCGTGTCGAAGCGCTCTCGCTGTGGCGCCGTGCGAATTTGTCTTGAGCCCGATGAACCCTCTGCGGGGATCGTGCGTGTCGAAGCGCTCTCGCTGTGGCGCCGTGCGAATTTGTCTTGAGCGCGGCGAACCCTCTGCGGAGATCGTGCGTGTCGAAGCGCTCTCGCTGTGGCGCCGTGCGAATTTGTCTTGACCTTGGCGAACCCTCTGCGGAGATCCTGCGTGTCGAAGCGCTCTCGCTGTGGCGCCGTGCGAATTTGTCTTGAGCCCGATGAACCCTCTGCGGGGATCGTGCGTGTCGAATCGCTCTCGCTGTGGCGCCGTGCGCATCTGTCTTGAGCCCGATGAACCCTCTGCGGAGATCGTGCGTGTCGAAGCGCTCTCGCTGTGGCGCCGTGCGATTTTCTTGCTCGCGAAACGGCTTTTGGAAGTTGTCTCGTGGTGTGCGCGCCTGCTTTCGCAATCCCGCGGTCCCGGGTTCGATTCCCCCTGGTCCGCGGCAGCTCCGGCTTGAAAATCGCAGCTTTTAAGTACAAACGTAGTACGCGGAGCGTGCTCCTGCAGCTCCGGCTGGAAAATCGCAACTTTTAAGTACAGACGTAGTATGCGGAGCGTGCTCCCGCAGCTCCGGCTGGAAAATCGCAACTTTTAAGTACAAACGTAGTACGCGGAGCACACTCCCGCAGCTCCGGCTGGAAAATCACAACTTTTAAGCGTACGCGAAGTACATTCCCACAGCTCCGGCAGCACTTGCTCAGAGCAACTTGCGCAGAGCAACTTGCGCAGAGCAACTTGCACACTTGCGCAGAGCAACTTGCACAGAGCACATGCGCAAAGCGCTTGCACGGAGCAACTGGCGCAGAGCAACTTGCTCAGAGCACTTGCGCAGAGCAACTTGCATAGAGCGCTTGCGTGCAGCAGCTTGCAGAGAGGAACTTGCGCGCAGCAGCCTGGAACGATGCAGCTTGCGCAGACCACTTTCGTGAGAAATCGCGCGGCGCAGTTCGTGCAAAGCACATTGCGCCGAGCAGACTCGCGCAGAGCCAACTTGCACAGAGCCAGTTGCGCAGAGCCACTCGCGAAAAGTAGCTTGCGTAGACCCAACTTTCACAGAGCCAAGCTGCGCAGAGCCATCTTGCACAGAGCTAAGTTGCGCGAGCGTGCTTTGCAGAAACTGTGGCCGTCGTGTAAGCTTTGCTATTGATTGCTCTTCCTTTTGCTTGTAATTCGTTTCGAGCTTTACGAGCTTTACTCTTCTTGTTTTAACGGATGTAAATATGTGGGATCGAGCACTGCCATGTTTCCTCTCGTAGGACGATGAGATGGAGCTCTCATGTGACCATACGCATTGAGCATCGCCGCGCGCGGACACGCTCGCCGCAGCGATGTAAAAAGGTGTCTCCGCGGCTGGATGAGCACCTGGGGAAAAATGCTTTCGGGCCAATCGTCCTCTAGTTGGAGTCGAACGCCACCTTGCTGGATGTCTCAACATGAAGTAGTGTCACCTACCGATGGCGTTCCTGAAGAGGATGGTCGGTGGCACGAAAGATGTTTGAGCATGCAGTAAGCCGAAACTCCATTGCCCTGCCGGAGACCTTCAAACAGCCTGTGCCTGCATGGGGATGCGCCCTGTCAGTTTCGCCGTCTCATATCAAGTGTGTTTAGGCACTGCGTCCGGGCTTCGGTCAGTGTCTTGATCCCCTTTGCGGGCACCTGTTATGACCCATGTACCGACACCTTCTTCAGACAACCACCGGACCTTGTCGCTCGCGACTCTGGAAATTCCCCTGTTGACTTTTCGCCGTTGACCATTCACCACAGGCTTGGACATGTTCCAGACGTTTCAGCACCCCAGATTATGTCACTTTTGACTTCCCCATTTGACCTGCTGCCAGACTACCCGACATATCAGGCATGAATCCATGACGCCGCCAGTTGGTTATTGGCTCGCAATTGCAGGCAGCAGATGCCACGGCCCAACGCAGGCCCGATGTCGAACTCAGCAGGCCCCATGACCAAGGCATCCAGGAACACTGCAGGCCCTACGCCACCTAGATCACCAGTGCACCAGACAGCATCACCGAGCAGGAGTGCGCTTGTGACACCAACCTCTAGCATCTCTGGCGCGGTGTCCAGCACCTCAAGGGCTACCAAACCTTCGGTTCCAGCTCTTGCTCCCGGTGACGCCTCGGCATCGATCCCTACCTTGCCTGTCTGGCCTGCATCAGTAGCTGGCCCACTGCCGCAAATCCTGGTGAAAGCGCGCCCAGCCACACCGATGACTCCGATGACTCCACAGCACCGACCCCTATCGCACCGATCCCTACGGCAACCCCATCAGGTCAGATGCTACCACCGGCCAACCCACCAGCAAGATAACGCCACACAACGGAGGGAGATCGGTCACGTTCCCACAACACATCCCCCTACTCCAAGTCAGTGCCCCCACAGCGTCGAGGTCGAGCTCGCTCCAGGACGCCGCCACCGATCTCCCGAAGGGACACAACATCGGATAATTCAACCACGGCAGCACCGGCTCTCGCCGTGTCGGCACCCACAGCAGCCAAGTCCTCATCCCGAGCGCCTACGGCAACTAAAGCTTCATCCCGGCGACCGAGAAGCAACCGATCTCCACTTCCGCGCAGCAGAAGCAATGCCCCGTCGGTTCCAGCCTCAAAGGCCACAGGTGCTCATCCAGATGCGGAGTCATCCTCGAGGAGCATGCAACTACGCCCAAATCCGCAGGCGCACCCACCGCTGATCTTGCTTCCCAACCCGGAGTCCGACCCGTGGAGGAACGAACTTCAGGTGCTCGCCGCGCCGTACGTCCGCGACGGGATCCCGGTCAATCAGGAGCAGATGGGCTATGGCCGCTACCTTGAATGCAGCCGGCATACCGTCTCAGCACTCCACCCTGAACTATGCAAAGGTCAATCCGGAACATCACTTGTATAAGATCACTCCACACTGGTTCATGCTGACCATCCCCTACCTTGGCGCTACAGTTCGGCTCAAGGAACCAACGAAGACGCGACCCATGCTGCTCTGGACTCACGCAGCCAGTGTCGGCGGCACTAGAGGCATACTGCGAAGCCGACAGATCCATCCTTCCCGGCAGCACTCCTCGGAGTGCCCAGCCTTTTACGCCCAAGGCTGGAAGATCACTGGACACGCCGAATATGATGCTGAAGAAATTGCCCGCACGATGAGCCAGAATTGGAGTATGTCTTTCAACATGGCCCAATTGCTGCTGTTTGGACGCGCTGTCGGTACCTGTCAGCCGATTCGATCGGGAGGAGAGCAAGCTTGCATTGAGGCCCTGGATTCCAGTGAACGTCCTGACGTCATCCACTATGTGTCGGGCAAGTGTTGGATGGTGATTCCAGAAGCAAGCCAGATCGTTGGACTTGCATGGCCTACCGATGCGAAACCGCCCACAGGTGTCCTCCGCTCGTGAACCTGCACCAAGAGCTGCTGCAACCGATGACAATTAATGATGTTTCGTTGCGAATAAGAGCATTCTTCGCCACACTGCCGTCTTCGACCGCTGACGATATTTTGCGACAAAAAGTGCACGCTAGAGCCTTACCCAAGCACGACTTTATTTTGTTGGTCTTATTGCGGGTTCTTTCGCAATGTGATGACTCGTTGTGACAACTGCTGTTTTCCGGTTTCAAAAGCCCTGGGTTTGATTGCAAATCGGCTGCCGTTTCGACAATTCGTGCCGTGTCCCTAGTATTTAATCAATCAGCAAGTGTTACCGACGAACCCCCATCTCGTGATGGCTTCTCAGTGGAACTATTCGTGGCCGGCGACATCGGCACCTTCTTCCTCTTCGCATCCGGGATCCTCGTACCTTCCATCATGGTCAGTACCGCAGTCCCAGCAGGAAGTCTATTTGAGCTCCAATCGGACGGAACCCTTGCAGTATCAACCTCGAGAGGAAGCAGCACCCCGGGTCAATCCTCTTCGGCCTCCACATATGGCTCACCAGTTTCCTCCTCAGCCTCCCGGTCAGTTCTACAACTATCATGGTGGTGGGACACCCCACGCAGACAGGTCCTCGGCCCCCACCACCAGCACCACCAGTTCAACCTCCAGTTCGTGCACCTCTAGGCCAAGGTGATGCAACGCAGTACACTCAGCCTCGATATTCGCAGCTGCTCCCCAGCACCTTCCAATCTGATGACATCTTCCTCGACAAGACGGAAGTCCGCGGCCTGCAGCTGTACCGTCACATTCAACCCACTCAGTGGTCCAGAAGGGTCGGGCTCGCAGGAACAGCAATCCTAGATCTTCCAGTGACACGACTTCTTCGAGGAGGAGCAGAAGATCACGCACTACGAGCGCTGTCAAACGGGCGATACAGCACACCAGTAATGGCTCAGACGATAGCCGAGGCGGTCTTGTTGACATCCATTCTCAAAGCATTGAGAGGCAGGGAGGTCGACATCGACAGGACAGCTCGCTCTCTCCACGCGGACAATGCGCCGGATAAGCGCAACGAGGCTATGCAGTTTATGGAGCCACTTGCGCTCAAAATCGTGGATCTCATAGAGTCGCTGCAGCCCGCCAAGCAGGAGAACCTCACTCGCCACAAAATTGCCGAATTGGAACAACAGCTTGAGCGCTACAAGAACAAGGGCATCACTCTTACACCGGACAAGAAGCAGCCATCCTTGTCTCCCTCCAATGCCGCGTCCTGGACCCCTACACCCGGCCGCTCTGACCAGTCCCTCTACATCAATGCGGCGAACTCGGATGCTCAGGGACCCCCCCTACCAGTTCCATCCCCGGAGGCTGATCCAGCCCCCAAAGCGACGGCCGGCAAAGCGAAAGACCCCGGAGGCTGCCCCGGACATCACACTAGATTCAGAACTTCTACGTCAGGGCAATCCCAAAGGTCAACAGGTACCACTTCCCACCAGCCTCACGGACAAGGTCTTCAAGGCATGGCTGCACGAACGCACGCTGTCCAACCAAGCGACCTACCTCGATCTCATCAAGCAGGAGTTGGCATCGGACACGGTGGAGCAGCTGAAAACCATTGCAGTCAAGTGGGGCGCCACAATCTCCTTAGTGAGCAAGGGATCGAAGCGAGCACTCTTGCAGTTTATCACGGTTCTGTACATGTATGGCAAGTGAGAAGAGAGGCTGTAGCGCTCACGAAGAAGGACGTTAGCACGTTGTGACACGACTGGCACAAAAGGCCTGCTGCTCGGCGCGCTTGAACCTTGCCCTGAGACCATCAGCGGCCTTTTCTCTTTCTTTTTCGTTCTCCTGTGTTTTCTTGGGGTTACGGGCCGGCCTTGTTCCAAGCTGTTTCAAGTTGGTCCAACTAACCGTTCAGTGCTCGAGCGTCGATGCATGGCTAAGCCATGCCGGTCATTCAATCTCCGGAGACGGTGTTTCTTTGGCAGCTCTACGGCAAGTATGAACGGTCAGAACTATACGGTGCAGCCAGACACTATGGTATTCCCGAGCCATCGTGGCCAGTGAGCCTGCAGCATGGCACCGGTTATTTCCTTCCCTACCTCACGGCGCTTATTGCACTCAGACTCGGCGACTCGCTCGACGTGCACGCATCCTATCAGTATTATCAGGCCCTCTATCTGATCATCATCACCAGTCGCAGAATCCTCAACATGCCGATGGTCAACAAGCAACTGTCTATGTGGGCCGAGTCACTGTCCACGCTGCTCATGGTTCATCACTACGGTCGTCCCACGCATGCACTCACGGAACTCAGACGCCGACTACGACGTTTACGTATCCACCCGAACATGTACACCTTCACCCACTTCTCGCAGCCCAATGCAGTGTACTGGAAGCACGCCCGGACCTTCCACACTCCGTCAACCCGCAGTCGGACGTATACATTGGAAGCACCAGCATCACTTATCCTAGTCGAGAACACAATCGTAGGGCCAAGTTACTGGGTATTCAGCACGGACAATTCATCAATGCGGAACCAGCGCTCAGATGGTGGCACCACTTCAACAACTATGACGAGTTTGCTACATGGGTCATCCTGACAGACCCCGACCACAGGGTCACCTGGACCCAGGAACATGCCTTGATCAGCATTTATCAGCCGTCGCTCAATTGGCCCTATATTCATCGGCGATACAAGCGCATCTCCACCGGCTATACGGCCACCAGGTTTCTTGCAGAACAGCCCTGGTCCAGGTTCGGCAAACGCCTTTTCCTCCGTTTGCGCAGGAGGAGCTGCACTGTCTATGGCAGGAACTTCCATCGAGTGGCGCTCAAACACACCCAAGCCTGGTCCATCATTGCTCGCCTCACCTCGGAGCACATTGAATCCTGGGAGGAGGAAAACGACTTCGTAGTGGACGGCATTCAGACTTGGATATCTATGCTATATACAGGTTGTCTGGCAATGTGGAACAGCCTCATCGGCATCGAGTTCGGAACATTCTGCGAAGAGTTCTTGATTTCCGTCAACTTCAGCAACCCAAGATCAATTTGTTATTGCGATTACCGTGGCTGTCCCATCCACATTATCAGCGGTCCACCAGGGAAGTACTTCGTCGTCTCGTCCTCGACCACCGCAACTGGGCCCTTCCATTCCACTTGCCCAGTACGAAGTTGGCAGAGACCCCTCATCCTCGGGTCCATACGGTCATGTGGAACTTCTCGTCATTTCAGGACTGCTACCTCTTGACATCCCCCGGACCATCATCGTGTCAGTGCGCAGCCTGGTTAAAACGTCAGCCCTGGCTATCTCACGTTCAAGGCCATGTGGCCGCGGGATTAGATGAGTTCCGGTTTCCGGGAACCCCTCAGCACGTACACCTCAGCGCTGGCGTCGTATTATGTGGACCTTTCAGTTTACGAAGTGCAAGTTCATGAACGCCTACGAAAATGGTGTTTGCACCACGGCCTGCCCCTGGACCAGTTCCACGCACCTCTCATGGAGCACCTACGCAGTCAATTTCAGAAACATCGGCAGCACGCGTCCACCCATCAGCTCCTTACCAAGCACCAACTCAACATCCTGCATCGACACCTCGGCCAGGATTTTGTATGCCACAACGAGGATCACGACAACCACCACCTCATGTTCTTCTGCCCTCAGCTCTACTTCAAAGGCCTCCACAACACCTGGCTTCAGTCCGGCACATTTGCAGCTACTCCACTGAAGCCCGATCAAGCGGGGCTCTTATTGTTGAAGCTATTCCGCGGCACCTGCAGAAGAGGTACAAATGGGCATACAGGAAGAAGACCACCGCCATCCCGGTCGGAAAAGTTTTTCTCAAACGCAAGAAGCAATGGAAATCGGGGCGGACTATTATAGCCTACCATAAGGTGGTACATCGGCAGCTCTTCAAAGCGGTTGCAATCCTCCTCGGCGAGATCGCAGCGGTTACATGGAAGTGTTCATGGGGGATACACCCCACGCCGAGGATATGGCAGAACGTCAAACATTACTTTGACAACACAGACGATACAGTCACCCTTGCATTCCACAATGACGATTTGGTCGGCTTCTTCAACAGTGTCCCTCAGGATCAAGTGTGCGCAGCAGTCGAGCAGCTATTAGCAGAGCACCAGCGAGGGCATCCCGGTCTCATCTATTCAGTAGAAACTCAGGCAGCTGTCCACTACAATCGGGTGTTTGCGGGCAAGCAATCCTACGGACGTACGCCGACCACGCGAGTCATTTACGTGGAGGACATCCTGGGTATCGTCAAATCCAGCTTCCAATGCATGTATGTCCAGGTGGGAACTCTCATTCTGCGCCAAGTCCACGGGACGGCGATTGGTTCTCAGCTGAGCCCAGTTCTCAGCCACATCTGCGTCGCGAGGCACGAAGTTATTTGGCAGCGTATCTACGGACAATGGTTAGTCAGTCACAATATCTTTTTGGAGCGATATGTGGACAACAGATTTGTCATCTTCCCGTCTCCGGCCTCCGGTCACCCAGCAGCTCCATTGGAGGCTCTGCTTCAAGCTGACTTTTACGGCGCCCCCATCGTGTTGGAACAGGTGGGATCTTCTGAGTTCCTCGGCTTCGTCATCGATGTGGGCGACCGGGCGATTTACTACAAAACCCCAACCAAAATCTGGCAGATCAGAGGACCCCACACTGCTGGAAGTCTCTCCACCCTTCTCTCCGGGGCCAGATCGCGGTCAGCCCTCGCCACCAAGTACGCGCACCCGGCCAGAGCAGTACAGATGGCATTGGATCAGCTCCGCAGTATTTATCTGTCCGCCGGCTACAAGTCAGCTGACCTGCAGCACCTGTTTCATCTTCCGGCGATCCCAACCAGAAAGAACGTTTAAGTGCCGGTTGTCGCTGTTTTTCGATGTTTGGCTTTGTGGCTCGCTTTTGTCTTTTCGGTCTTTCTCCGGACCTGGTCCGGCTCGTTTTGGCTTTTGCGTTCGGGTGTTCTTCTTCTTCCTTTTGGTTTCTGGGTTTTTGACTCTTGTGTTGATCACGGAGCTCGTTCGCTGGTTCAAGAAGTGATGGCCTTCTCGCCGATATCGGAGAGCGGTCGCCATGCTCGGGCGCATGATAGCACTTCACCACCGTATGACCCAGAACGCTGCGGACATGATGCAGCTCATCCAGGAGATCTTGAATCAGGCTGACGAGGCACACAGTCGCCGGTACCATGACGGGCAAGGTCGCTTGCGGCAACAACATGTCCGAGGCCTGTCGCTGGCAGAACCATCGCGACCACGAGCACCTGATCATGCTGGATTCGATGAGGTAGACCCACCTGGCCCGGTGATGCTGAATTCGGTCAATTCGGAGACTCCGACCGACCCTCCGCCACCAGTCGGCTTCCAGTCACTCCAGATACACGCGGACCACAGGCACGACGCGGTGGCCAACCCCAAGTCGTTGTCCTACGGCATCATCACGGGGGGCACCAACAAGGCTATAGACCCACGCTCGAAGACCAATATTCCCCGCTCCATCATGGACAAGAAGGGCACTGATCGACGCCGAACTAAGCGGAAGAGATGCCGCGCTACATCTTCCGAGAACACGAACTCCCCGGAACCTCCGGCGCCTCCAGCATCTCGCACTCCAGCACCTGCTCCGAGATCTCCTTACGCTGGACTGTTCTCCTCTCCTGAATCTCTTCCTGAACCTCCTGCTCATGCTCACTCCGATGCCGGCAACCCCGGGACTCCCCCGGAAGTACCTCGGGCCTGGACAGAAGAAGATGACCAGCAGCTCTGCAGCTTGAAGGGGGACAGCCGGTCCAAGTACTCGTACAAGTCGCTGGCCAAGAAGGTCTGGAGCGCCTCAGGAAGGTGAAGGAACAGCATCAGAAGGCCACCTGAACTTAGGCAGTGAAGCCACATGTCAAAATGGCCGCAAGTAGGCGAGCACAGGCAGGAGTTCAAAAAACCGACCAAATCACCCATCGGGAATTATGATGGAGGCGGCTTTCAGAACTTGGCGTTCTCTCTGAGTGTTCAGGTTCGGGCTGTTCTGTTTCTGTTTCTCCCCCTGCGGGGGGTGTGTGTGTGGCCCCCCTGTTCCTAAGGGGTTTTGCGGTCGTGCCTTTCTCTTTTTGGAGTCGAACGCCACCTTGCTGGATGTCTCAACATGAAGTAGTGTCACCTACCGATGGCGTTCCTGAAGAGGATGGTCGGTGGCACGAAAGATGTTTGAGCATGCAGTAAGCCGAAACTCCATTGCCCTGCCGGAGACCTTCAAACAGCCTGTGCCTGCATGGGGATGCGCGCTGTCAGTTTCGCCGTCTCATATCAAGTGTGTGTGTGTGTGGTGTGTGTGTGTGTGTGTGTGTGTGTTGTGTGTTGTGTGTTGTGTGTTGTGTGTTGTGTGTTGCGTGTGTGTGTGTGTGCGTGTGCGTGTGCGTGTGCGTGTGTGTGCGTGTGCGTGTGCGTGTGCGTGTGCGTGTGTGCGTGTGCGTGTGCGTGTGCGTGTGCGTGTGCGTGTGCGTGTGCGTGTGCGTGTGCGTGTGCGTGTGCGTGTGCGTGTGCGTGTGGGTGTGGGTGTGGGTGTGGGTGTGGGTGTGGGTGTGGGTGTGGGTGTGGGTGTGGGTGTGGGTGTGGGTGTGGGTGTGTGTGGGTGTGTGTGTGTGTGTGTGTGTTGTGTTTGTGTTTGTGTTTGTGTTTGTGTTTGTGTTTGTGTTTGTGTTTGTGTTTGTGTTTGTGTTTGTGTTTGTGTTTGTGTTTGTGTTTGTGTTTGTGTTTGTGTTTGTGTTTGTGTGTGTGTGTGTGTGTGTGTGTTTCTGTGCGTCTGAATGCATCTGTGAGCGTCTGTGTGCGTCTGGTGGTGATGGGTTATTTGGACGGACCCTTATGGAAACGGAGGATAATGTCTTTGTTGTTTTTAAATGGACTTATGCGCCCCAGGCAGTTGGAAGTTGCCCAAGTGGAAGTTTCCATAAGCTTCCCCAAGGGAAGTTCCCCAGCTTCGCTTTGGTTTCGCTTTAGACCTTGGCATGAACATGGACCCTTTGGTGGATAAGTGCTTAGTGGATTTATGTCTAGGAGCCAATTGAGGCTCCCGAATTCAGGTTCACAGCAAGTTGGGAATGGGCAACTGGATGGTTTCTTTCAGGGACAGGGGCTTCGCTGTGAGAAGTGCAGGGGGACGTGGCAACGCTTTCCTCTTCAAGCGGATTCTTCAAGTTCCGGTCAGGCTTTTTGCCTTTCAAGCAGGATCGCTGGCCAAAGAGAAGCCGACAAAATGAGCAAACGGCAGGTTTCCAAGCAGTGGCCAGTTGGGTTGAAGCTATTGGATATAACTCGAGGCCCGAAGTTGGAATATCAATATCAGGTCGTTTTCTAGTCAAGTCTGTTTTGAAGCAAACATATTTCCACCTCGGGCAGCGAGTTATTCGGAAAAATCATTGAATTCGGACCGTTTTGGATGGATATCATGTTCATTGGATCTTGTCTCGAAGGCCCACAGACCGAGGCAAGTTCTTTTGGATTGCCTGAACCAGCCTATCACGAACGGCCTCATCGAGTACACTGCCAAGGAGAGGGCCGGCTGAGGTTGAGTTTGCTGCTGCCATAGGTTCTTGGTCGCGTGGTGGATCCCAAAAATAGCTTTGGTTTGCCTTTGGTTTCCCGCTACTCTCCAAAACGACACCCGCAAAACGCAACGGCAGCCAAGCAGGCCAAACCTTCAGATTCTGTCACCCTCACGGGTGTTTTAGCCTCAGCCCCTCATTTCACCGC
>CAUJNA010000960.1:0-126116 GCA_963377175.1 Effrenium voratum
CACACAACAGTGGTTGCCCAATACCAGAAGGAGAACTAGATGATTGGCGACTAACATCATCAACCGACAAGGGCAAGAGCAAGAACAACCACAAGAGAACCCAACACAACTTTCCAAGCAAGAACTACAACGAAAACTAGAAAGTGACAACTGGACTGGAGAAACCAGACTCAGAAGAAAGGTAATACCTACACGCAGAGCAACATCAAAGACCACACCAACAAGGCAGAGCTCACAACCACAACGGCTAATGGACACACCACCAACCAGATCAAAGATCCAACTACGAGCACCACAAAAGATATGGAGACCTAAAGCAGCACCTTCTACAAATCCTGACGCCGCACAACCAAAGGAGACAATCCGCAGACCACTCACAGCACAGGAGGACAACCAAGACTACTGGGAAAGACAAGGTGAACACTGGATTCGACACCGCGCAACACTTAGAACAACTCTCTTCACTCCAACAGATGGACCAGGACATCCACCAATCAGCACACTTGAGCCTCACAGAACTACAATCACTCACAACAACTTTGGACAAGTTTCACAACGCAAAGATGACTGGACAGTCATGGGCAACGCAGCACTACCATTTCAATGGAAAGGAACAACAAGGTTCACCGTGAAGAAAGACTCGAGTACATCCAGGAGAACCACGATGAGGAACAACAACACGAGCATCATGAAGCACACAGAGCAAGAGGACTACGACAACCGCAGCAGCCCACTCCACAACAAATAGCAGATCACAATCTTACACATCTACCATACAGAAACTGGTGTCCAATTTGCGTTCAAGGCAAAGGATGCCAAGACAACTACAAGAAACAACAATCACGACAACCCGTCATTCAAGTAGACTTCGCCTCACAACAAGACCCAAAGACCATACCAGTACTGACAGCAGTTGATGTGCTACACAACTGTGTATGGCAGTAATGGTCCCGGACAACCGTCAATGATGGACTACATGGTCAACAACCTACAAGCATTCATCTTTGAGCGCGGAAGAACACAAGGCATACTACTAAGCGACAAAGCGCAGGGTTGAAAGCAACTACAGCATGCAATGTCCACGAAGCACTGTCTACTACCTTGAATAGTACGACATGCAGCATGGACGGTAAATCGCTACGTCATCCACTCAGACGACAAGCTTTGTACTACGAGCAAGCAATCTGCGAATTTGGCGAGACACTACTTTACCTTCCACCACAACACAAGAAACTTCGAATAGCAGACCTACGGATGCAGAAATGCATCTGGCTCGGAAAAGTTTCCGAAACCGGAGATATGCCATGTTTAGAGCTTGGCAGGCATTGGGTGAACATGTATCATCAATTGTTATGGGTCTGCCATTTTGGATCAAGACTGAGCCAAATTGGCAGACACCTTTTTGGTTTCGGTTACATTGTTGACTGGAGTGGGACTCTGGTATGTCTGGCGCTGATGCAGGCCCTTTGGCGGCCCATTCTCAGGCGCGGATGTTGCACCCGGCGGCCCTCCTGGACTTCGAAGCCCACGTGCAAGGACTGCTGGCCCGTGGGGAACGGGACCAGGCCGTTCGACTGTGGAAGGAGGTTGTGCTGGTGGTACACCTTCCCCCAACCGAGGTCTCTGAATTTCGCATTCAAACCTTGGGGTCGTTGCGGGAGGTCCCCTGCATGGTGGCAGGGTGTGCCAGGTGCACTGAGATGCGTGGGGGGTTCCAGTTCCCGTGGCTCGGGATATGGACCAAACGCGCAGTCTTGGTTCAAGCAGAGGTTGACCCGGCGGCAGCTTGGGACCTTTACTATGCGGGCCGGGACTACTTGGATGAGGATCAGCTTCGGGCCCTTGACTCGGGCATGCGAGTGCAGCAGCTGGTCCCCGAGCACATGGCGCGCTTCATTGGCTACGTGGAGTTGGCCGGCCTTGAGGAGTGTGGCCTCGATCGGGAGGCCGTCTTCTGGGCGTGGAGGAGGTGGCAGGTGTCTCTTGGCGAGAGCCGGCGTATGAGCCGATCCCCTCCGGCGACTGGGAGAGTTGCGATGGGGCCACTGCGTGGGCCGCGGTGTGGGGCACGTCGTCCGGGAAAGGCCAATCTGCGAGGAATGCCTCAGCCATTTGGCCTCTCTGGGGGATCTTTAGCGCCATGGCAGCTGTACCGACCGGGATCTACGCTCGCTTGGCGGGGGACGCCGGGGGGCAGTGGGACCCGGAGTCGGCTTTGGGGGCGGTGGGCGCTCAGCACACTGCCAGGTGGAGGCGCGAGCACGGGCTTCAAAATGATGCGGACTTTGCGTTCGCCTTCCACTCGTTTGAGGATGCGCTGACCACTGGCGGCAGGGACCTGGCCAATTCGTGGGTGCTTGTGCGGAGCGCCCAGGTGTCCGAGCTGCTGCCGGCCGCGGCTGATGTGGTGGAGGGCGGGAGCCGAGGGACGGCTGTCCACCTTCCCTTTCGGCCTCTGGCCCCTCGGCCTTCGAGGGCTCCGGCGGTGCGCCTTCGTGCAGTTCAAGACGAACCGGAGGCGATCACGATGCAGGTCCAGCGGCTCAGCGAGGCACTGCAGGACATGGGTGCGATGAAGCCGACAGGAGTCCTGACGGAACAGTTGCGGCGCGAGTGGCGAGGATCATGCACTCGTTTGGCGCAGCGGCTGGTGACGGAGGCGGAGAGGGCCACGGTGCTGAATGCCTTGCGCACATGGGGTGAGGTGATCACCTTTATGCAGGCACGATCCCGATCGCTGCCACCAGAAGTGGTGGACCTTGATGTTTTCCTCCACGAAGGAACAGCTGCTCCGGCCCGTGCTACTCAATCGCTGCGCTGGTTGACCAAGCAGGCGAGGGTGGATCTGGGGTTGGGCATGCTCGCACCGCCTGCGGGACAGGCGCGTCGGGCAGGGCCCAGAGGGCAGGCAGCGGTGGTGGAACCGTTGATGCTGCTGAAAATGGAGCAGCGGATGGAGGAGCTCTACACGCAGGGCGATGATCGCTGGCAAGCATTGCTGGCGGCATGGATGCTTTATGGAGGAGTTCTACGCCACAAGCACCTCACTCGGGCGGAGGTGCGGAAGGTGACCATGTCGACGGTCCACGCGCACTGCAGCAAAGGGAAGCAGCGGCGATTGCGCAAGGGCTTTGACTTCTGCGTGCCCGGACAGCTGTCAACCGGGTGGGGCTGGTCGGCGGCCTGGCTCCATGACTTTGCCCTGGTGCCGGAGAAGCAGAAGGCAGACTGTGGGCTGGCGTTCCGTCGGGAGGGGATCCCGTGGTCGCTGTCCGATGTCTACCGGATGGCCCGACACGAGTTTGCGGACTTGGTGGAGAACCCGGCGATGATTTCGTCGTACTCGTTCCGGCGGGTTGGTACAACTGTGGGCCAACTGGTGGGGTTTAGCGCCCTCGACATGGCAGCTTTGGGCGACTGGCAGACCAAAGGTGACGTCCCGGAAGATGCTCGCATGCCATTGCACTACAGCGGGGCCAAGTACGCGGCGTCCTTGTTGGCCAAGCACAGGATGGTGGGCGCGGTGGCGGCTCTGACCCACCACGAATCCTGGGAGTTGGTACCGCCGGCGGAGGTTCAGGAGGCAGCCCAGGCTGGCCAGGCGGCGGCAGCCCAGGCCAAGGCGCGGGACGCCCAGGTGGTGTGGGCAGCCCCTTCGCCCCAAGGAGCTTCAGAAGCGTTTCGCCCTGACGCAGAAGCTCAAGCGGATAGCCAAAGCCAAGGCAGATGCAGCCAAGCCAGCAACCACGATGCCGGCCTCTATCAACGGCCGTCGCTTGACCGCAGTCATGCGTGATGGCAAAAGGCTATGCCCGGCGTTCCAGGCGGGGTATTGTCCCGGGGAGCGAGTGTGCGGGTTTGCGCACCTTTGTGCATGCGTCCGCTTGACGGGGAGAGCCTGCGGTGGGAAGCATGCAGCGGGCGATTGCCGGGTTAGGAAGGTGGTCATGGTGGAGGACCCGGAGCCGTCCATCCCGGCTCGGCCGTCGGGGGCCGCGAGCAGTGGCTCGACCAGTGCCGAAGCGATGATGCTATCGCCCAAGATCAAGGCGGTGCCCCAGAAGCGGCCGCCAGAGCCGAGCGGCCCTGAGGAGAAGCGGAGGCGGCGTGACGCCTGGCCCGAGGGTGACTCGGAGGCCCCGTCACAGCCTTCGCGTCCAGCGGCTGCGCTCCCTGTGGCCCAGTGAGACCAGCTGTTTGATGCCCTTGCGGAGGAACGCGCCGCGCAGGTGGCTACGTGCATCTACCAGAATGCGAAGGGTGGCCGTTTGTGGTTGTCCGGACTCCCGAAGCAGGCGGAGGCGCCCAACTTCCCGCCCGTGACCCTGCAGATCATCTGCCTTGCGAGCAGCCCAGAGATGTGACTTTGCCGGGGGCGCTCCCGGTGTACATGCCCATCACGAAGCCGCGAGACCGCACGGAGGGCTGGAAGGACATGTGGGCCGTGCTGCAGCAGACGTTGGCGGCGGGTGAACAGGCCCTCGTGCACTGCATGGCGGGCCGGCACCGGGCTGCGGCGATGGGCATCCTGGCCCGTGCAGTCTTGACCCGGGAGACCATCTCGGAGTCGGAGGCGTGGATCCGTGTCCGCAGAAGCATCGAGTACAGCAAGATCGCCCGCGACAAGGACACTGGGATGTGGGTGGAGCGAATGCGGCAGGAAACGAGGGTGGGACCCTCGTGGCCTTGTGACCACGGTGCGCTCGAACATCCACCTAGCCACAAGCAGGCGCGCTCTGGTGCTGGGCGCTTGAAGGATCCGATCCTGCGCGACACCTGGGAGGAGGCGTCAGCGTGGGGGCGGACTTTGTGCCACCTTTGCCAAGCGCGAGCTCCAGCTGGGTGGCGGCGCAGTGAGTAGACTATGGCTGATGTTTTGCGGTTTTGCCTTGTAGCGCCCCGGCGCATCCAAATAAGTTTGGGTCCCCATTTTGCACGGGCCTCAGCCTGTGCCGACGGGCCCGACCCTGCTGAGAGCGAGAAGAAAGTCGATGTTGAGGACGAACTGTTTCAACCCAAGAACCACGGAGGCTCCCCTCAAAGGTGTAGAGTTTGGGGTGGGCTTTCAGTTTCTGGGAGACGTGCAAGGCCGAGTGACAGACCCCCGCAAGTGATGCTCCATGGCTTGACTCCATTGCACCTGCACTGTCATGTGGGTTTCCTTGGATGACAGGGAGGGAAATGCCTCAGCCCATTTCGTGTTGCAGGACTAGATCCGGCTTTGACGGCCAGGCCACCCCGGCGGGAATGGCCAGTTTGGGGTTGGTGCCTCCACCTGGGAAGACCATTGAGGAAACCCTTGGGGCCCTGGCAATCAACTTCGATCTGGAGCAATCGGTCGTCCAAGCCCTCCTCAAACACAAGATTGCCAACCTGGAAGAGTTTCGATTTTTCTTCGACTCGGAGGCACAGGTAGAAGCCTTCCTGAGCAAACTGAATCTGGGAGATGATCGCATGATCCAGGTGGCCCGTTTGAGGCGGGCCTGGTCCGCGGTTTCACTGTATTTCAAACAGTGTGACACCGACCGTTCCAAAGTGAGTGCCTCTGACCTCGATTCACTGCTGGGAGACAGCGAGCTTCGGGATGTCAAGGTGGCCTTTTGGACCAGGTACCGAGTCCGGCTCCCCCCGGAATTGTACCCTTCGGATGCCACCGTTTCCCGCGTGAGCCGAGAGTCCAAGAGGCTGCTGTGTGTTTTCGATGTTTGGAAGGTTCGTTCATTGCAATTCCAGCTCACGTCATCTAGCAAGAAGAGGAAGCTGGCTGACACCTTGTTCGTCGAAGAAGACGCGGACGAGGACACTGTGGCCAGGGATTGGGAGGGCTATCTGGACAAGCTCTACACGTTGCTGGTGGCCTACGTCCTGGCTGGCACGGGCCGGGTGTCAGGTGCTCCAGAGGCGGCCAGGGAGGCCGTCCTGGGGGCCGACAGCACGAGCTTCGTCCAGGTCCCGCTCGATGTCCTCTTCGCCTATTACCACCGGGCACTCCAGTCGCTCCCGCACCACAAGCGGCTGGGATGGCTGCAGGCTCAGGACCTGGCAGAAAGGATTGAGTGGGTGACCAAGTTCCGCGAAAGCACCAAGACGCTGGGCAAGGTGGTTATGGAGGTGTTTGAGGCCCAGGACCCGCACTGGGTGGTGCGTGCCGGCGAGGGGAGCGCCGTGCCGGCCACTCCAGCTGTGGGCAAAGTGGCGACCAACACCCCGAGTACGTCCCTCTTCCAGCTGGGCAAGCCGATCGGCGGTCGGGCGGTGGCTAAGGTGCGAGTTGCCCTTTGCCAAGCATTCCAGCATGGCAATTGCAAGGCGACCAAGTGTCAGCAGGGGGCCCACCGTTGTGGACTGGTGACCAGGGGTGAGCGCGTCTGTGGGGGTAGCAACCACGGAGCGGCCACCTGTCGTGCGGGGAAGAAGGGGGAAAGGCTCCTAGGGGCCCGGAGGATGATGTGGCGGCTGCATCCTCTGGGTCCGCTGCGGTAGCGCTGCCTGGTGGCGAACCACCGTTGATGGCTGACCTCATGTGTGGTCCAAACCTCCCTTTGACTAAAGCCTTCCTGTGGTGTGGATGGCGGACCCTGCCCACGACCGTCTAATCTTTTGAGGCAAAAGTCGTTGGCAGACCAGCTCGAGGAGACCGACTTCATTGCGGCTGCGATGGACTGCTCCACCAAGTCACGGGCGAGGGAGATTCCGCGGAAGTTCAACGATGGACGACCAGCGCCCCAGCCCGTCAGGTCGGCAGACCAGCCTCTGGGGTTACCAGGGCTGTCAGTCAAGGACCAGGCTCGGGTGGACACGGACAACGCGGCATGCGGCTGGATGCTCACACAGCTCCAGAAGCACGCCGAAGGAGGGGGGGCCTCCGTGCGGGAGAGCCCATGGAGGAGCTTGCACTGGTACCTCCCCCAGGAGCAGGCGATGATGGAGTCCGGACTGTGGAAGGACACACAGTATTCCGCATGCGTGTTTGCGGGGGCCCGGAGCAAACTCCAGTGCCTCAGGCACGTTCAGGAGATCGAGGAGTGGCCGCCTTTGATGTGCCATCATACTCACCACCCCCGAGAGTGGGAACCGCAGGAGAGTTCCGACGGCAGGTGGTACCCGTCCAAGGCCGAGGCGGAGTACACGGCAGCGCTGGCATTCAGCGTCGCAGTGGCGGCTTCGTGGTGGGCGGCCCGGGTAGGCAGGGCACGCCTGAAAGTCGCGCGGATGCCAGCGATCGAGACGGTGGGGCGCCGGGAGCACTGGTTGGAGTTCGATGGACGGGCCCTACGCGAGTGGGCCATGGCACCGATGGCGGTGAGCCTCGGGCTCACACCACCCCCATTGGGAGTGGTGATCCTCGAAGTGTTGTACGAAGATGGGACCCTACCCGAGGACGTGGTTTACGTTGGACGAGGGCATCACAGCCATCGAGTATCTACGTCCGACTGGAGATGCCCGTGGGTGCCGGGGCACGACTGCTCGTGGGACGAGTGGATCCCACGCTTTGTGCAGTATGTCCATCAGTCAGGCCTGGGTGACCGGTTGCCGGAGCTGATGGGCAAGAGGCTGGCCTGTGATTGCAGCTTAGAGGAGGTGCGCGAGGCCGACATTTTGGCAGGCTTGGTGTTTGAGGAGTGTGTCCAACAATCGGCCGCACAGCCAGCGCGACGGAAGAACCGCCGAGTGCCGAGACGAGGAGTTCTGCTGGCATGGGGCGGTTTGCCGGGAGTGGATGCCAGAGCAGTGCCGTGGAGGCGCTGGACGCAAGAGGCAGTGGTGAACTGCTTCTTGGGCCTCTTCCCTGAACCCTGGTTCAAGGACTTCCGCTTCCCCATGATCGAGGACCTCATCAACCAATCCCCATTCACCGACTATGCGGAGTGGCGGCATGGGCAGCAGCTATAGATTGGGATGGTCCCCTGGGCCCTACCACGGCCCCGGCGGGGGTCCGCATCCGGTCGCGCACAGCTGAGGGGCAGCAAGCGGGCGCGTTGAGCCACAAGGCAGCCCTGCCCCCGCTGATTTCCGGTGTGCCCAATCCGGACGACCACTTCGCTGCGGCCTTGGCAATGAAGATGACACCAACTCCACTGGAGCAGGAAGCAGTGATGGACGAGGATTTGCAGTTCGTGGCTTCAGTCATGGCGGCACGCAGGGGGGACCTGCGCCAACTGCGTCGTGGCGCCATTGGGGCCGTCAAGGAGTTGAAGCAGAGATGGAAGCGAGTGAATGATCAGTTGAGGCAGTTCCAGGCACCAGCCCTTCAAGCAGTGACAGCGCAAAGGGACATTGGCTTGCTGGGCCTGTTGGTGATATTGCTGGCGTGGCCTGACGTGTCATACCCCCATGGCCTGGTGGTGGGCCTGCCAGCAGTCGGTTTTGCCCCCCACTACGGCGTTTTCCCCCAGCAAGACGCGCGGAGGATTACCTTTGAGGAGGTCCTGGAGGGGGCGGGCGAGAACAATCGTCTCGTGCTAGCCAGTTTGCGTCCGGGCAAGGATGACACTTTCTTACTGGAGCAGTCGCAGAAGGACGCTGATCGTGGGTTTTGCACGGCCCCGATGTCCCTGTCCGAGTTGCTCGGGGATCTCGGACTTGCCAGACCATCTTGATGATTCGCTCATTGCGTCGTCATCATGCTCGTGGTAGACAGTCTCGGCTTCATCCGGTTCGACCTGGTCAACGTCCTTCTTGAAGCTGACCTTTCCCGCAGGAGCCGATTGCTTCAAGACTATCGCAGGCGTCGCGATGGCCCTTCTTGCAATAGCTGGCGCCGCGGCCTTGGCGGCAGCCTTCGACTTGGCTTGTGCCTTGTCGCTTGACGTTGCCGGAGCTGAATTGTTCTTGATGAGCTCGTGCCTATACTTGCAAGCACTCCCCTTGTCGCATTTTCCCTTCTGAAACGCGAAACATGCTCCATCATCCCTCTTTGGTGATGATGATCTGGATTTGGACTTACCTTTTCCTTTCCCTTTGGACATGTTCTCCAGCTTGTGCTCCGTCTTCTTGCTGTGGGAAAAAGTGCATTCATTCCCTTTTACGCATCCCTTCGCTGACTTGAAGTGATACCAACATGGGTTGTCTTTACTTCCGCCCGGACTCTTGCCTCTGTCGCTGGCACCGTCGGACTTGCCGTTCTTGCCAGCGTGACCCTTTGCTTTGGCCTTTGGGAGTACAGGAGCAGCATCAGGTCCACTGGGTTTCCCCTTCCTGCCTTTGCCACCCTGGTTCTCCTGTTTGCCAGTGGCCGGGGCTGCATCTCTGCCGCCCGACTTCATCATCGACTTGACCGATTTCTCCTTCATGTCAAGCATCAGGTCCTCCCGATCCGCCTTGATCTGATGGTCGATCAATGCCAACAAGAATTCGTACGTCTTTTGAGGATGCTTGTCCGGCAATCTATGGTAGGCGTTGAGGCCGAACTCCATCTTCTTGCTCCCTTTGATCTTCCTGTAGAGAATAATCTCTGAGAGCCAACTTGCTGGGTCTGTCTTCGCTCCTCATCTTTAGCAACAAATCATACCACTTGTTCCTGAATATAACCAAATTCTTGTCTCCAGGAAAGTCAAGGTTGAATAGGTGCTCGATGTGGTAGACAAGATCCGTTCGATCAGACGTTCTGAATGATTGCATAACCAATGCCACCAACTCTCGTCCCTTCACGATCACCCCTTGTTGATGTCGTAGTTCCGAATGTCGCGTAGCGTCGAGGTACACGTCTTTGGCTTCGTCAGGTGCTTGTCTCAACATGTTCTGCATGCCCATGGCCATTTTGATATCTATCGTAGCGAATCTGTCGCCGCCGGAGTCGCTCAGCATATTTAGGTCTGGGGTTAACCCAAGAGCCTGTTCCAACCATTTCGTCCATGCGTCAGTATCTGGATCTGCGCATGCGCTCAGAACATTCATCAGCAGTTGCATCTTCCAGTTATCGAGTTGATGGATCTTTGGCCAAGCAGGAATAGACACCCTCTCGGCTTCTTTCCTCGAAATCCTCGGTCTTTCGTTCTTGATTTCTCGATCATCCCTCGATCTTCTGCGCCTCCTCCGTGTCCGATTGTCATCTTCTTCCTCTTCTTCTTCCTCGTCCTCTTCGTCCTCTTCATCGTCGTCATCCTCGTCCTCATCACCGGGTGGATCATCCGGAGGTCCTCCTCCGCCACCTGTGAGGCTCAACTGACGTCGACCTGCCCCTTGTCTATTTCCATTGGGCGAGAATCCACCGTAATCCAATGGGGGTGTAGTACCGTTGTTTCCCCCTCCATCACCATTACCACCAGTTGTAGTAGCGGATTGTGGGACATGCCCAACAACCCCTTGCATCTGGGATAGGTGTACATCGATCATTGGATCACCAAAAGACGGAAAGAGAATCGAACCTGGCATTAGTGACGAATTAGGGATCAGATTCGATGATGATGACGGGAATAACCCAGTCACCCTCTTGTCTACCCTAGTCGAATTAGCTTGGGGTCCTCCCTCAGCGCGTTTCACTACTGCTCGTTCACGATGTCCATCTTTACTGCTAGAGGCTTCCTGTGTCTCCAGCTTCTTGAGTGCTCGTAGTTCCTCATTGTCAGCATCGAGTTGACGAACAAAACTCTCTTCTTGCTTGAGCGTCGCCTCCCGATCCTTCAGTTGTCCCTGAAGTTCACGCATCTCCTCAAGGTACTCATCATACACTCCTTTAGCTGTCAATCTCCAGTACTCGGCCTCCTTCGACTTCTCGTCCATCGTGCACCGTTCTTCTTGTTTTGCTTCTCTGACCTGGGCTAACTCCAATATCGCATCTTGACGATGACCACCCTCGATAGCAATCATCTGGTCCTTCTTCAACACGTCGAATTCGTACTGTTTGACGATCTCTTCCTTCTCGCGAAGTAAGCACTCTCCTCTCTTCGATTCTTGCTCCGCGAATGTTGTAACGTCGTTCAGTCTCGCCATCAGCTGTTCCCTGGAGTCCTCCATAGAGTACGTCTCGGGGCGTTTGACGAGTGCGTGCTCCAACTGTGATTTTAGACTTTGGACCATCTCCTCCTCGTTGAACTTCTCGATAGATGTAGACGATTCGATACCTCTGATCTGTTGCTGATAAACTGATATTTGTTGTGAAGCCTCACGGTGTATCTGATTTGCATGTATAGCTGATTCCTGCGCGGCCGACTTCTCGCTTGCCATGTAGGATTTCATCACTGCAATCTCCCGCTTCTGCTCCATAATAGTTCCTTCAGCTTGTCTCATCTGTTGTATTATAACATTCGACTCCATGTCTTTCTTTTCCCCGTACTGATATGCGTTCATTTCCACCTTGCGCATCTGTTGGGCTTCCTCCTCAAACTTGCGCCATGCCTCAGCCATGTGGTGTTGGTGGTGACTCACAAGATGTCCCGACTGCTTGCTGGCAATCTCGCATCGTCTCTCCAGCTCCTGGATCCGGATGGTGCTCCCATAGTCTTCTTGATGAAGATTTGCCATCGCTGCCGACATTTCATCAAGTGTCTTTTGATATTCCCCGATCTCCATCTCCATCTTGTTCTTTTCTTTAATCGCGGCGCGAAACTCTGCACTGGTGGGTGATTTAGACCTCCCACCTTTTGATGTTGACCTCACGCCCTTCTGCGACGTCCGTGGTGTCGCAGGCGAAGATGATGATCTTCTCGGCGGGGATTCTCTTTGCTTCGACTCCTGATGAACATCGATCTGCTTCCATGATCTTGTGGGAGTGGATATGTCGCTGAATAGCGCGGATCCTCCGCTCCCAGGTTCATCCTGTGAATCTGCGATCATATCCATCACCGCAGGAAGAGCCATCAATCCATTGGATCCCTCTGAGCTGCTGTTCCCAAAAGTTGCAGTACTTGGGCTCGCTGAAGATGCCATTGTACCGTGTAGGTTATTGTCCCTTTATTGTCCCTGTACCCGCAATAAACCAGCTGTCTCTCTGTCCAGTGTAGAGCTTGTCGATACGGCTGATAACCTGTCAAGAGACGGCAAGGTGACGTCCCGTGGGACGCTGTCCACCGAACCCTCCAGCTGTAATACCAACCACGTAGAAAGGTGTATACGGTCAAACCGTTATAGCCGAACCCGTGTAAATGTTGTAAGGGAGAAGGAATAATAGTTACAACAGTGGTCCTGACAAATGCAGCGCAAGCGAAGTGTTTTCCGCTCTCAATTGCCGATCACGTATGAACGCAGCTTCACATAAGATCTTGAACCTCACTTGTGACTTGAGCCAAATGGCAATCAATGGAACCCTGTAAGCAACACAAACACGGACCTCAGAACTGCTTCCCAATTTAGGCACGGGGCCAGGAGGGTTTTAACACCTATGATGCTGAGTACGCGAGGTTCATCTGGTCCAATCGCATGTACGTCAACGTGAGGAGGAAGTATCAGGACAGCATCAAAACGTTCCGTGAGGAGACTCAGCAAGGCGTGAGCGGGACCCCGGTGCTTGAGTCGCCAGTTTCCTGGGGTGATGCGCCAACGATCGGGATTGAAGCGTCAATGTCCAAATACTCCCTCTCAAGGCGAAACCAGTTCATTGCGGTCTCAAACCGAGTGATCTGACCGATGGAGTAACCGAGCTTGGCAGCAGCTACAAAATAATTAATGTAGTGTTTCCTGTTGCGCTCACTGTCATCCGTGTGAACACGGTCAGCTCGACACGTGTTGGAAATAAGGGTCTGAGGGTCTAGCACGGTGATACCTGCGGATCGGTGCAGCACTCGAGAGTGCCCGTCCATCTGGACTTTATACGACTCGCTCAGCCCGTAGGTCTCGAAGTCTCTCGGCACTATGAGGACGACCTGGATGACATCTTTCCTAAATGCAATGTGACGAAGTCGATCACGAACTGTCATCACAGCCTTGGCATTCCTCTCGATGATGTCCATTGCCGCTTTCCGTTTTGCTTCGGAATCCGTGGCCCAGCCCGCTAGGGCGGCGGGGTTGTCGATGTAGCCATTGCGACCGACAACGTGGTTCCCGGACCACGAAATGACAATGACATATGGTCTGGGCTCAGGCCTTTCGGCGAGCTTGATCATGGCTCGCTCGGCAGCGTCAAGCGATTCGGAGAGCCCTTTTCCCCACGTCATCTCATGCTTGTGGCCGAAGAGAGTCCTCTTGTTCTCCTTGATGATGGTGCCAACATCTGTCTTGGTTCCATCTTTGACAAACGCATTGAAGGAATCACCGAAAAACAGATAGTTGACCGCGGGTTTCCCCGGGCAGAAGAGGACATCGAAAGCCTCAACTGGAGCCTCTTTGAGAATACCCGCAGCACCTGTCAAGGATGTCATGGCGTTCTTGGCGAGAGCCAGAGCATCGGTTCGTTCACTCATCTGCAAGGTCGACGCCGGAGTTCACGTCTTTGACGATGAATGATTGAGTTGCCGCATCACGGAACATGTCTGACCAAGCCTCTCGGTTGGCGACGCGCAGCTGGTCGGGGATGATCTCGAGCTTCACCTTTCCATTGTGCAGGATGAAGTCCGAGCCATAGTCCACCTGAGCCAGCGGCGCATCTTTGTAGTACCTTGCATTGAATGCAGATCGCACCGTCTTCAAGGCCTTCTCCACAGGCATTTGGTTCAGCCATGATTGCAACTAAAGCACCAGCAACTTTCTCTTGAACCGACACTGCATAAGCAAAAGCCTTGTGAATCAAGTCGGTCATGATGTACGTGTAGGATTCAGTATTCTTAAGATTCCGTCCCCTACCTTCAGCATGTTGAACAGTGCAAGAACACATTTTTTGCATCAAAGTAATGGTGGAGGCAATGCATGTTGGTCTGTATAGTCCATGGTTTCTTCACTGGAACCCCATCACTAGTTTTGACACCAACAGCACAACCATCAAATTTAACAGAAGTCATGTTGTTTTGAATAACGAACTTGTCGACGGCAGTCTCATTCCAATAAGCGCAACTCCTTGGCCATTCAATCGCAATCAACGGTTTGGCAAACTCCATGGAATTCACGAGATCAACGAAGGCAGACCAAATTCTTTTGTAAATGGATCGATGTCGCTTCACCTTCTCTTTCGCCGTGTCATGATTCACATTAATATGAGATCACGCAGTGCCGCCAGTGCAAGGTATGCTTGCCCATAACAAAACAGGAATGGAAACCTTGTTGTTAATAGATCGGATGCGCTTCACTTCATCGACGACACGTTTTCGAGTGGCATGAGAAAGAATATCATCGTCCTGTGTGATCCGAATCACGTGGCAGCCGACGGCGGGGCGACGCGAAGTATCACCAAGCTTCGACTCGTGCGAACAGCAAACTTCGACCAGAATACGATTAGGGGAACCCCCTGTGTTCCTGGCCTCGGATTTCTCCAGGCGTGGCGACACAGCAGCCGGCATGCCTGAGACATCAATTTTGCCAGCAATATTCATGAGCTTGAGCCCTCCTTGCCATTTCTCAGCATTTGTGAAAGGCTTCGTGAGAATATCTGCAGCCTGAAGTTCCGTAGACACGTGTGTAAGCTTATAGTGTTTCCGCCTGAATTGTTCCGCCAACCAAGCAAGATTAACACGTCAAGAATGCGGATTGTAGCCTGGTTGTCCTCGAGGAAAACGCCTTCAAAAGAACCGTTGTTGATTAGAGTTACACTCTCGTTGCCGATATTTTCATTCCCAACATAATCAAAGTCCGTGAGGTTGTCCCTGATCTCTTTGGCTTCGATTTCGAGATTTGCCTCGCCGGCCCCCCGCATGAAGAAGTACGTCTTGCCAGTCCACACGGAGTCGGTTTGGTAGTCTGAATCATTTTTGCAAATTCGGGACACATTGAGGTCAGCACTGCCATCACCAAAGAGTTGAACCGTATATCTTGTGCTGGACAAGGCCTCGGTCCTAACCGGGCAGTCGTCGTTCGATGGAACAAACAACTGGGTTCTCTTTTTATTGTGAACTCTGACTATGTATCCATTGACTGTGTCACTGACCCAATAATCTGAAGTTCTTGATGGGGTGATAGTGCATGTTGGGTTTTCTTTACCACCCCCCGCCGACTGTATGATCTCCCAGAGGCAGGAAGACGGAAGTCCAACGGCACGCAATGCAACATTTGCGGCAATCACCTCAGATTCAGTGGATGACATCGCAGTGGAAGTCTGCTTCTTGGAGAACGCAGTCAAAGGATAGTCGGGTTCGCGATGAGGGATCACTAATGAAACCGTGCATCTTACGATCAACTGTGGTATGGATATAGCACATTAACCGGAAGAGCGCTTGGTCACAATCAACGGACCATTTGGTGACGCGAGAAGCCAGCCCCTGGGTCGCTCTCAATAGATCAAAACGGGCCATCCGCGCAGCGATGGGTTGTAGAATACCCTTCTTCTCCGTGTCATCTTTGGTGGGTCTTGCAATGCGGTCATCCTGAAATGGAGTGGATACCTTCTTGAATTGGACATTGCCCCCCGCAAGCTCGACATATCTGTCAAGGCATTGTTTGAGGATCCGGTCATGTCGTAGGTAACCAGCGTGACAGGCTTGTCCACGCAAGGTTGACCTTTGGCTCGATTGGCTTTCTTGGCGGACGTCTTATCCCTCAGCTTCTTCACGGCCGCAGCCGCTAGGCGGGCATTACCAACGTTTTCATGGAAGAAATACGTGGTTCCAACCCAAAGAAAAGGAACAGTTTGAATATGATCATCGTCTTCGTCAAAATGCCAATACTGTTGAGCAGCACCGTCTTTGTCAAAACATGGACTGCACTCTGTGTACCGCGTCCCGCCTAACCCAACCTCTTTGGCAACACCGTTAGGCGTGCGGCGAAATTCGCGCCTTGGCTGCTTGTGTTGACAAACAACCACGCCATGTTCTGGATAGTGTTCCCAGTAATCCTGAGTTCGGCGAGCAGCAGCTGCAGTCTTGTCGGATGGGTCCTCCAGGTCATGGTTGAAAACATGAGCGAACGGATGATGTTCTGGTGAAAGACGAACCTTCTCCGTGACAATGTGTTCACATCCGAGGTATCTACCGGCTGCTGAAGGTGGATCCATATCAATTTTGGAAGAAATGAGTTCCCACCCTTTTGCCACATTCTTAACCGGACCCGACATCTTGAAGTCGTCGACATACACTGCGAGCAGGAGTCGAAGTTTTGAATGCCAGAAAACTGAAGGCCAGGCTCCAGGGTATACAAGACGGAAACCAAGGGATAAAAGAATGTCTTCTCCCACAGACCCACCGAATCCGGGTGACCATAGAGCGAGAGCAAGAACAAGTTGCACCACCGGATCGCTGAACTTTGAGGGCCAACCTTTCGGCCAGCGATATTTTGGGAGGCGCACCCACGTCTTGATTCCCTTGTATAACGCTTGCGTATATGCCTGTCGCCCATCGGATTGTTGGGTGCAATTTCCAGGCATAGCTCCATAGGCATCAATGGCTATGGCAGCTTCCATGGTAGAAGGGGCCGATCCAAGTTCCGCGAATAAGGCTTGCTCAGCGTTTTCATCCTTAACATTGTTCCCCTGAAAAACAGTCCTTCCTTTAAACTTGCGAAGAGGGTTTCCTTTCATTTTGCCAACGTGGACCTTTTCACTTCTTCCCTTGGCTTCTTTGACCACTTGCGACCACTCCCGCGCAGTTTTGTAGTCCCATGCGCCCTTACTTTCAAGGTTGTGCCACTCCACGTCAATAGACTTTTGGGCATCGGCGTTGCTCTCAATCTCCTTCCGCCCCACCGGTCTAGCAACCATTGCATGAATAATGGGGTGCAGGTGAGCTTGAAGAACTTTACAACGATGTTGCCCAACGTCAAGATTCGCCGAAGGTGCAGGCAAAACCACAACATCCAACGCGTCCTCAACAGTCTTCTCAACAGAGTGGTTCCCAATGCAAGGTGCAACAGGCATAAGAGGAATGTTTGAAAATTCATCCTCCAACCCATTGCTAAATGCAGTGGTCGCCGGCCTCGCCTTGGAGGAAGAAGCTTCCGGACCCTCGGAGACTGGCTCATCGGGAAAAGCCTTGCGGGCCTTCTCCCGTTCTTCCTTGATGATAGCAAGCCTCCTTTGCTTCGTTGACCTGGTTTTCCAAAGAAAAGGTGGAATACTGTCGCGTTTGCTTGATCCCGAATACCTCCGTGCCTTTACGCCCCCCGCATCGTAATGAGCACCTCCATCTTTGGGGACAAGGGTGTCCATACTGGTCTTCAAATCGATGACCATTTCTTCCGATGCGGGACCCTTGTCGGGGGAAGCTTTGATCAGCTTTCCGAGGTTTTCGGCCTGATCATCAATGATGTCCTCCTGACCTGGCATTTCTGCCGGCAAATCCTCCTCAAAGAGTGGCGCATCTAATGCAGCTGGATCAGGCGTTTCAGGAGCGTATTCAAGCCCTGGCATTACGCCATTCATGTGCAATAAATGCCGTTCGACCATTGGAAAAGAGAATTCGCCATCCGGACACTTGATCTGATTTACCCTCAGCGGAGCAATGGGTTGATCATAGTCCTTTTCCATTAAATCTCGTAAAGGAATAACAAGAAATTCGTGACGCCAAACAAAGTCAGGATGAATAGGATACCCCAAAAATATTCCGGCCCTGGAGGGAGGTTCAAACTTCAAAGGCTTGTTGGGTCGATTCCTCGGGCCGGTCCAAAAGTTGACTTGACAACCAAAAGGCAAATATGGTCCGGGAAAATCTTCGCCAAAACGTACCTTCCAAGGTGAATGATAATCTGGGTTGTGCGCCGTGCAATAGTGTTTGGCCGCATGTGGCCAATATGAATGGTGCAAACCAGCTTGTTCCAGGTTGGTCCTTGTGCCCTCGATAACTGCCCTGACGTTCCTCTCTGCAATGGCATTCGTTTTGGAAATGTAGTTTGTACTTTGAACATGCTTCCAGTCCAATGGATCCGCTGCTTTCACAAGTTCAGGAGCCCGATCACTGTAGAATATGTTCACGGTTTCCCCGGTGCGGACAAAGTGTTTGAAGGCCATTACGCACTGATGAGAGGTTTTCCGTGCTGCTGGGTAAACATAACGGAAATCAGTAGCAACGTCTCGAACAACAAGTGCAACCCTGGATTGATCAATGCCGATTTCGCGATCATCTGAAGTTATAAGATGGTCTGCCGTAAGGTGATCACCAAACTTCTTAGCCTCGACTTGAGTGGAACCTCCCTTTTGTCTTGATGGATATTTGTACATCTTCGCCCTGTTACAAGTTTCGCAAAAGGGGTTCTTGGGAGTGTGACACATCAAGTGCTGGAGCGAGGTCGCCTCATCACGCAAAGCAGCTTCACCGCGTTCGCGAGGAGCATCCTTCACAACGGGCTTAGACACAAACTCGGAAGCGATGACCTTAGGCGCATCTTTAGAAGAAATGTCAGGGCACTCTTCAATGACCTCACCTTCCGGTTGGCTGGTAGCATCTTCAAGCAAGAAATTGTCGTTTCCCAGCTCGTCCCCATCACCCTCATTGGTCACAAATACTTCTTCCACAGCTTCTGGTTCTTCGTCAATGACTAAAACCTCATCCTCCATTTCAATGGGAGCTGATGGCAAAGTTGTAACCTTCGGAATGCTCTGCGACAAAGCTGGAACAGCATTTTGGGTCTCGGAAGGGATGAAAGGCACATTATCTTTGACCTCGAGCTTGATGCGTGAACCATCCGGGAGTCTGAAAATAAGGTCTGCTGTGTGCTCTCCAAACGAAGTCATATCCGTCTTTGAGGCATCTCATACCCACGGACAACACGGATGGAGTGTTATCAAGAACATACGGCCGAACAACGTTATCGGTCTGTTTGATCTTGACATTGGCCTGCTCAGTACCGAAAATATTCCCATTGGCAGTGGAAAACTTCAGCGGTTGAGTCGATTCGTAAATACTCCCCGTCTGCGCATCCGCTCTCGACAGCAAGTCCTGAGCAGCCCCCGTGTCCGCGATCCATGGAATGCGAGAAGAATCCATTGGTAGATAAGCAACAGCAGCATTTCCCTTTTTGGGGGGAATGTCAGGCTTCTCTGGCTCGGCCGTTAGGCCTGCGGGGATGCAGGAATCACAGCCGAAATCAGAGTCGCATTGGAACTTACATGAAGTCTTCATGACCTTGAGCATACTCTTCACCATTGCTTCATGCATAGCACCGACAAGAGTTGCGTCTGAAACAGCTCTCTCATCGAACTTTGGAATGTAGTCCACAGGAAACTCTTGCGCAAACCTTCTCGACGAGGCAGTGTAGAGCCAAAGCTCGCCGTCAGTCTCATAGTTTGTAAAAGATGGGTAATCCGAGAATTGCACACACTTCTTGATACATGGCATACCCTGGAAAACATCATAATTCACACTAGGCAGGCAAGGATACGAGGCGACCGGGTCGAGGGTCGCGGCGCACACCATCGCCTGAAGGAGGCACACCGCCGCATTGCTGCCTTTTGACGATCGCGGAGACTCGAGGGACTGAGAACCCTTCGAATCTTTCGACTCCTGGGAAGAAGGCCTGCTACCCTTCTTCTTCTTTTTCTTGTCTCTCGGCGATGTCTTGGGGGTGTCTCCACTAGTGGTTTTCTCGGCTTTCGGGGCTGGAGCTGCCTTGGAAGTTGCGGGGTGCTGCCATGGGCAGTCCTTTCCTCTCTCGCATCTGTTCGCTTTGAAGAACTTGCACACCTGGGGCTTTGAACCAGGAGGACTCTGCGAACGATACTTCCCTGGGGTCTGAGACCTTGATCCGCCCTTCTTGCCTTTCCCCTTACCTTTCGGCGCTTTCACGTGTTCGAATCGGCAGTCTGAACCATAGGTGCATTGGCCAGTTTGAAATTTCACACATACACCCTTAGGGATTCCAGGAACAGCAGGATTGTTCGATGGAGTCCGGCCACGTCCCGTCGTGTTGCTCGACATAGCATCCCGCATGTGAACAAGCCACTTCCGCTCCAAATAATTCCTCGATGCATCAATCAAGAATTTATAGGAGCGCTTCTCCGTCCCTTCCTCAGCCCGCTCGTATTCATTGAGATCGTGACTGAGGGGGCGAAACTGTCGAATCTGGCGGTGGAACAGCGCCTCGAGGGTCTTCTCATTCTGCTCATTGCCCATTCCAGCGATGACCGTGTCCCATCTCGTCATGAAATTCTTGAGGTCCTCGTTGATGAGCTGGACAGAAAGCAAATCCTCGAAATCGTAAATTGCACCATGTTTGATGTTCGTGCTGAAGTGCTTGTGAATCATCAAAAGAATCTGGCGGCCCCTCGCGTATCGTTTCCCCTTTGCTTCTTGCTCCTTGAAAATGTCGACTTGCCGAGCGAGGTCGCCCTCCAAGATGTTCGTCAGCGCCGATGCCAGCTTTGCGTCAAGATGAACAAACATGCCTGAATCACGAAGGACTTCAACAGTTTGACCTGGGATCCAAGTTGCCTCAATCCACTCAAATGCCTTCTCGGGTTGATCAGAAGTAGCAACAACAGCATCCCTAACTTTGATCCTCCAATTACGGTACTGTTCGGGCTTCGGGAAACGGGGAATCTGAATTCTGTCACCCTCCTTTACACGAGCGCGTTCCGTTGTTGGATCGCTTGAATTCCCTAAGTGCTTCAGTAGCTTTCGTCGAAACGACTCATCTGACGACGTTGAAGTTGATGATGAGGATGACGAGGGAGAGGATGATGGATCTCGTCGCCTGCGTCGGCTTCGGTCCTTCTTCTTCTTCTGCTTCTTTTTCTTTTTCTTGTCCTTGTCATCTCCACCATCTCCATCCTCACCAGGCCAACCGTCTCCGGTAGCAGCATCGTCCACGGCCCCGGCGGGAACGGATCCGTCTTTGCCGTAGGGGTCGCTCCCGACCTTCGTCCAACTGTGTAAGGAAGCATTCGAAAGTCCGGGTGGGGATGCGGGGGGTCGCTGGTGCGTGCTGAACAGGAGGCGCAGGAGCCGGAGCAGGTTGGGCAGGCTGTTGCTGTTGATTCTGCATCGTCTGCTCGACCATGGCCCTCAGCTCCTTGATCTGCTTCTCTTGCTCGCTGATCGTGTTCATAGCGCTGTGATATTTCATCTCGGCTTCTCTTTTTGCGATTTCATGGTGTTCGCACGCTGCTCCGCATTCTTTTGAATCTCACGCCTCATGGCCTCCGATTGGCTTTGAAGTCCGGCAATGATCTCACCATGTCTTGCCTCCGCCAATTGGGCGACCATAGGACCGGTGTCCTGATTCACAAACTGGTTGAACTGGGCATTGTTCTGAGTAGCGTTGATTTGCTGATAGTTCGTCACCTCCTGGTTGACCGTCATCGAAGGATCGAGGTGAACATTTGCAACATGTTGGTTGAATTGTGTCATGGACTGTGGCATAGGGTTTCCCCTTGCGAGGTCGGCCTGAGGGTCATACATGACGATGTCACCATGCCGATGCCGATCTGATCCAACAGGTGAAGGAGATCGAGCACCAGACCGCCCAGTCCTCCCACGGTCGCTCCGGGATCGAAGCGATTCGGGGCCCTGACTGCTCAAAGCTTGTCCCTTCCTGATGAGCTCCCTGGCCACTTGGGAATTCGCGCGACTAGTTGGTTCGCACTGCGAGGCGTCCTCATCGCCCGCATGCTCATCAGGTGTGGGACGCGCCTCGGTAGGAGGTTGTCCAGGATTGCCATCCATTGCGCACAACTCTGTACAAAGAGCCGCTTACGGCTGATAACCTATAGAACAGGCTAATCAACCAGGAAGGGTCAACAATAAACCCTGCCTACAGCGCGCCTTTTTACTTGAGCAATACGCAGTCGTAGCATTGAGACTGCGCTAGTGAGACACTCATGCATTTGGGTTTAACATGGTTGATAAATACATCACGTTGCAAACTACAATTGGTTCTGACTTTAGTCTTACAAAGCTGAGCTTTTGTAACACTTCAGCAAGGTAGTCCTGCCATGCTTTTGGTGAACTGCGTAGTCCATACATGGCTTTCTTTAGTCGCCAGATTTTGTCCTGTTGTGGACAAAGTTCTTTAGGTGGCAAAAGGTAGACGTCACGTTGTTTACCGTCGTGGTCTTTTGCGATGGGTGCGTGTAGAAATGCTGTAGAGACGTCACACAGTCGCGCGATCCAGTTTGGTCGTGACACTTGTAGTGCGAGAAGTGTCCTGAGTGTCGTGAACATTGGTGTAGAGGCGTAGACGGAGTCTTCGTCCTCGATCTTCTCCGTGTAGCCTTTTGCGACGATCCGGCTTCGTACTCCTGGTCCTTTCTTTCTGTGTACACATCTTGTCGGTATCGCTTCTTTTAGAATGTTGTCATCGACGGTAGACGCATCTACTTCGTCGTAGACGTCGTGTAGTTTCATTTGGTTTGACTCGTGTTTCATTCCTTCCAGTAGTTGTGTTTCGTCATAACCTTCGTTGTCGAAGATTATGGGTTGGTCTTCTGAGGTGTCGTCGTTTGTGTAGGGAGTGATGGATGCTCCGTTGGGAAGTGTCACTGCGTTGATTTTCTGTCGTAGTGGTTGTGGTTCGTTGGTTGCTTGCTCCGTTGATCTGCTTCTTCCGGAGTTAAACGTCTTAGTGAAGTATCCATAGGACTATCCGGTAGTGGTCGTGAACTTGACGTCGATGTAGACGGAAGTCGTGGAGGTGGTGTAGTGCGTTTTTGTTTTGTTGCGGGTTCCGCAACGATGTCGTCCGTCGCGTTCGTCTGTTGTCCGAAATCTTGCGTGGACCTTCTTTTCTCTGACGGTTGTAGTTGCGTATCCAACAGTGTTGCGAACGATGGGTTGTAGGTGTTCCGTCGTGGTGCCCGTGGTGCGCCGGAAACTTTGTTCAACAGTGCGAGGTCGTGTTTGAAGTCCGGTTGTAGTCTCCGTACTGTTCGTACCTTTTGTACGCCTGATTCCGTTGCGACGTAGTTTCATCAATGTCCTACTGCAAGGCTGCAACGCACCCCAATTCTTTTTCCCTTCTCATCATTCATAGTCTGCACTGCTCGTGCCTGTCACAACCCTCATCACCTGAGGGATAATGCTTTGGATCTCCATGCATCTCCTGCATGGACTGTGCTTAGAGGGGGCCACCGGTCAACTCCGGTTGGGATGCCTCTAACATCCTTAAAAGTTCCCCAATGCACTTCCTCAACTCCCAAAGCACTACAGAAAGCTCGTCACCGCGAGCACAGCACGAAATGGCAGCTTCCACATGATGGGGAAACAGAAAGCAGTAGACATTGAGAAATCATTCTGGCGGGCCCATGGGTCCTGCCATCCTAAGCGGGAAATCGCGTCTGACCAATTGGACTTGGAAGGGATCCATTCCCAATACATCCAGACCTTCAGCCCATACAAAACTGTGTGAATCACGTGGGACATTCGTTCCAGATCGGGTTCTCTGGATCTACCACGGATTAAACACATCAGGGCTGCGGTGTTATCGATGTACCACACTCCCCGCCGGTTGCGGAAGGTATCCGGCCGGCAGAGAAGGGCGTACAACACCATGGACAGCTCCAGTTGAGCAATTTTCCGGTCCCCCGGAGTCCATAACTTATAAAGCTCAATTGGGATGTCGGCTACAAAAGCTTCCCGTCGCTCGGTGAAGCCGTCGGCCCAAACCATCAGGAAACCTCCCGTCCCCTGACGTGGGCTCTCAAGAGCCGCATCGGACGCAATCACGAACCGCTCACACGGCACTGGCAAAACTGGCAGCACTCGCCTTGGTTGGGTGGCAAAGACTGCTTCTAGCAACTCGAGGCTCGCCTTGATAGGCTCAGTCAGCTCAGATGATCTTTCGGCCTGCCGCAGCTTGATGGAGCCCAGTCCCCCGCATCCCACGCGGCCATAGACTCCCATCTCCAAGAAGTTAGCCAAGCCGTAGATCTTAGCCGCGAGGCCAGGTGCTAGCTTCGCCTCTGTCCTGACCTTCTGGATCATCACGGCCATCTTCTCGTGCAGCCGCTCCCGAGCCCAGAAGGACACCACGCCGTTGCGCAGTGCGTAAGACAGGTCATGGTCAAGCCCCAGAAAAAGGCCTTGGGCTGCCATAGGCTGCTTCTTGTCCTCGAGAACGGCGTGCCCAGCAGCCGGTTCAGCTCTTCCAGCGCCCACTGGCCGGAGCCACCGGCTGATCGCCAATCCGTGATGTGGGCGTCGTCGAAGTAGAACGAAACCAGAAGGGCCAACAGTCGCCTGGCCAGCGCTTCCGCCAGCCGAGAGTACCGGTTGAAACTGGTCACGGCCAACGGCAGGCCAAAGAGCAACCCTGCGTACCGCTGAAATGCAGGGGCCCCCCAGCCTTCATGCCAAAAGCAAACGATACAGCCTCTTGCCTCCTCACTGTTCATAGGAGAGTGGCGATAAGCATCTGGCCAATCCTCCCCTCCGGATTCCCACGAGTCACCCTCGCGGGCTGAGCGAAGTTGGCTCTCATCCATGCGTTGCATCACCGCTGCAATGTGCTGAGCTGGCCGCAGCGGCGAACAGAGGACTAATTTGTTGGCGTCAGATGAACGGAGGGATTGCCCCCCTGTATCTGCGTTGTCGATCACTCGCTGTTTGCCTGAGGACTGTGTGATGACACACCTGGGTATGAGTCGGAATTCCTGTCCCTTGAGCTCGATGTTGACGAGAATGGGGAGATCACCTATCTCGAAGACGAGAGAAGGCAATGGGAACGAAAAGGGGAGTGGTACGGCTATGAGGACAATGAGAATGAGCCTTATCAGTACGTGCACGTCGACGAGAAGAAGTTTAAGAGCAGTGATCATCGAGAATTATCAGCCTATCAAGTCCAACGATCATTGATAAGAGCGAGAATACTGAGAGAGGTGGTAGACGACGTATACAAGAAACACTATTCCCAGTAACCAAGGAGAGCGGCATAATGTTCGAGTATGATCGGAACAAGGACGAGATCAAAGAATCGGCCGTCGACTGGAAGAAACAGCATGGTTTGCCGAAGAATGTGTTCGCAATGTCAACGTGCATCAGCAAACGGGTGAAGTGGTTGATGGATACTGGATGTGGTCATGATCTCATTGGAAGAGCCAAGGCAAAGAGTCTGGGTGTCGATATTGTGAAGGATGATGATGAGATCGTGTTCCAGACCGCAAATGGTTCCACTTCCACGTCCGACGTGGCCAAGATAGTCGTGGACGAGTTGGACGAGACTGTCGAGCCGCACGTGTTGGACGAGACACCCACGGTGTTGTCGATAGGGAGGAGATGCATGAAAATGGGTTATGCATTTCACTGGATGCCTGGTAAACTACCTTTCATGGTTACACCAAAGCGGGGATTCGTGCACTTACAAGTCAAGGACGACATCCCATACCTCGTGAGTGATGGTAAACTTCGGAGTAACAGGCATCGCCCTACGGTAGACGACCTCAAGGAGCACTTTTCGGAAGTATTGGCAATGGTAACGAACGATGCGGCAGATCAGGATGGCGACGAGGACAACGAGGTCACACCCGCCGCTGTCGGTGAATCCGCAGAGGTCGAGGGCGAGCGCCATGATGGTGCGTTTGACTTCGGACCACCCGGAGGAGCCGGTCTGGTACGTCCGCCTCCCGTAGCTGAGGAAATACCTGTAGACGTTGGGCCAGTCCCATGTCGACATGGTAATGCCGAAGCTAACGAGGAAGAGGTTGATGAGGATGATCCAGATGCCGGAATTGAAGTTGATGTGTACGAAGGATCATCAATAAAGAGGAAAGTGGGAGTCCTCAAGAGGGACGCCAACTCCATTGCTCATTTGCTTACACACAGGTATCGAAACCCTTTCTGCGAGTCATGCGTCAAGGCAAAGATGAGACATTTCAGATCACGAACGGGGGCCTTCAAGAGGGAGGTAAAGACGTTCGGGGACCTGGTGACGTTCGACTTTGTGACGGCATCAGGAGATCATGAAGTGGAAGGCAGGTATGCGCTCATTATTCGGGACATATATACCGGAATTATCATGGCTTATCCAACTGCGAGAAGAGACACTGACTCCGTTGTCAGAGCCATCAAGCACTTCTGCGGGAGGAGGAAATCAAGCAGGTATACTCGGATGATGGCCCGGAACTGATCAATGCATGCGTGGAGCTGAAACTGAACCACGACCTGTCGCTGCCTGGACGACCGCAGAATAATTCCCTTGCTGAAAGAACAAACCAATTCATCATTGACCAGACTTCGGCTTGTCTTGTACATGCCGGTCTACCCACGTGCTACTGGGTGCAGGCCATCACCACGCTGTGCCATCTTATGAACATTGAAGAGGTAAATGGATCGAGCGCATGGATGAGGCTGCATGGCGAGGAGTTCAAAGGCGAGAAGATACCTTTTGGTGCGCTAATAGACTTCAAGCCGAGTGAAGCACGAGGAGAGAAGAGGGAGAAATTCGAACCAAGAGGGGAAACTGGTATATTTGCTGGATACGTGTTGAGCACCGGGATGCATTGGGCGAACAAGTATCGGGCTTGGGCCCTCACTGCTTTTGCAGGTGCAGAGTTGAACATCAAGAAAGCAAAGGTTCCACCTCGATTGAGAATGCCACATCAGACGGAGAGGATGATTCTCAAGTCACCTCTAACATTCCCAATACAACAGAAGTACAAGGCTGCCAACGAGACTTTGGAGGGGATTGAGATGTCTGTCGATGCAATCGGTCTGGATGCACGTGACCGCCTGATCGAAGATGAGGACTACGAGCCTGAGTTATTGCAGAGTGACGAGAAGCGACTGCTCGACGATGAGGTCGATCAGATCGCTGGTCTGCTGCTTGACGATGGTCCGGAAGTACTTGTCGGAGGTCGGGGGGACCATGTAGAAGAAGAGGATGCTAGACCGAGCTCATCAAAAGGGAAAGGGGATGGACATGCCAAGGGCGACGAAGAAATTACGAAGCCCGACCTTCCACATGTGTCAGCTGGACTACCTGGGGACGGCTAACATACATCAACGACGATGGCAAGGAGGTTAAGATCGATAGGGCCGGAAGACCATATCCTGTCGGGAAAGATGGCTTCAGGTTAATGAAGACGACGAGACCTCCAGAGTACACTCCCGATGAATGGGCAATGATGAGGAAATACTACACCGAGGAAGAAAAGGCCGAGGTGAAGGGCGGTGGCAAGAAGAAGAAAGACGGCCCCAAAAGTAAGGAATCTGAGATTTCTGCGCCGGCAGAGGCACAGACATTGCAGATGCCCGGTGGTAAGAGAATTCGAGCAATGCTTCGAAACCGCTGGGGTGGAGTTGAATGGCAGTACAATTGGGGATTGCGGAAGAACATATCAAAGATGAAGAACCCAATGGATGGGAAACACTTGGCTGAGCTTGATTGGGTCAGGATAGTTGTAAATCCTGTTGACGGAGTGGTTGTTCTCATGGATTCCAAGCAATCCCAAGACGTCTTGAGACGAAACGTTCAGCTTGAGAAAGAATTTGCGTGTCTGGTGGTAATTTACGCCTGGAAGTTCAAATCTGAGGAGCGGTCGAAGTCGACTCCAAATTGGGCGAAGGCAGTTGCATCAGTCATAGAGCGTCAGAAAGACGAAGCTGAGACGACATCGGGGACAGATCCAACGATCGATGCATCGACGGATTTTACCTGGTATGAATGGGAGGAGTCTGCTGAGGTAGTTTCTGGAAAAGTGCCACTCGCGTTGCCCGCAATAGGAGAAAACGGTGAAGCCAAGAAATACCCATCGATGCCGTGCGTGACTTCTGAGCGAATACAGCACAGAGAGAAAGCCGCAAAAGTCGTACGATTCTTCGACGCTTTAGTGTCCAGGCCGGTTGGCCGGAAAGAAATGCTGACCAACCCTGATGCGTTGGCATCAATGAAGAAAGAATGGTCGGGATTAATCGACCAGGGCGTCTTCGACCTTGGCGCAGTGCGGGAATATGACGCTGTGGCCAAGGAGGCCAAAGCGAAAGGGGAAGAGATACACATGGCTCGCGCACACGGTATTTGTGTTGAAAAGCACTCACAGTTGCCTGTTGGTGATCCTAAGAGGAAGTTCAAGGGTAGAGGCGTGTTGCTGGGGAACCAAGTGAAGAATCAAAGCTTTGAAGCTGCGATGTTTCAAGATTTGGGGAACTCTCCTGCTTCGTTTGAGGCCTCGCGTGGGCGGATTTTTTGGGTTGTCATGATGGTTGGGATGTGCAGATGGCCGACGCTGTTCAAGCGTACATCCAGGCCACACTGAGAGGCACGCCATGTTGGATTGAATTGCCACCAGAGGCTGTGCCGAGTGAATGCAAATGGGGTAAGTACAGGAGACCAGTCGTTCCATTGAGGAAGGCGCTGTACGGACACCCAGATGCGGGAACATTCTGGGAGCAGCACTGTGATGAATCGGTGCGCGCCGTTGGTTTTGAACCCATCGGTGAGGAATGGCCGTCAGTGTACATTCATGAAAAGCTCCAGCTTGTTCTGGTTGTGTACGTCGACGACTTCAAAATGGCAGGGCCGCAAAAGAACCTTGCCCAGGGATGGAGCATGTTACGTACACGTTTGAAGATTGAGCCCGAGACTGGACTTGACATGTACCTTGGTTGTAACCAAAGCAAGGGAAACGTCACTCTCGGGAACGGACACCGCGTAACAACGGTGACCTATGACATGGAACAGTTCCTACGTTCCTGTGTCGACCGCTATCTTGAGGTGGCGGGCGACGTAAAGTTGAATAAGGTTGTCACTCCTGAGTTGCATGAAGAAACAAAGAATCACGTCTCACGGAAGCCTGCCAAAGAGGGGCCGTCAGTCGTGTGCAATTGGTGTAACAATCTTGTGCCCACCGACGGTTCTGCCACAGTGCCGGACCAGCGGGGAGGGACTCCTGAGTTGGCCATGAAGGAGCCCGTGCGTGGACACCTTGCTCCGCATGCCGCTAGCGTACTAATGAAGTTGCTGTACGGTGCGCGGATTGCTCGCTTCGATTTGTTGCGGCAAGTGAATCGCCTGGCACGGAATGTGCACAGGTGGACTGACTCCGATGATCGGGGTTTGCATCATTTGATGTGCTATGTACATCATACTAAACATTGGCGCATGGTCGGTTGGGTCGGAGACTCCATGGATGATGTGCACTTGGCCTTGTATGCGGACGCTGACTTTGCAGGATGTGTCGACTCGCTACGTTCCACCTCTGGTGGACACTTGAATATACAAGGGCCTAATACTCGGTTTCCGTTGTCTGGCAGCTCAAAAAGACAGGGTTGTGTGAGTCACTCAACTCCTGAGGCCGAAATAGTTGCGGCCGATGTTGCCATGAGAGCGATGGGTATGCCTGCTCTAAAGTTGTTGCAGCGGATTCTCAAGAAGTCACCGAACTTTGTGTTCTATGACGATAACAAGGCTATGATCGGTGTCGTGCGATCGGGGAGAAACCCCACGATGCGCCACCTTGAGAGAAGCCATGGTGTTAGCATTTCGTGGATGCATGAGATGTTCACACGTGATTACATGTATTTGGCGTATGAGGTCACCGACAGGATGGCGGCTGACATCTACACCAAGGCGTTCAATGATGGACGCAAATGGAAACATGCATGTTTGCAGATTGGTCTACTCGACCCGAGCTTGCTGTCTGACCCGGATACCCTCAAGGCGCTCACACCTACGTGTGATCCCATAAAAGGGACCATGCAGACTGCTTCGGGAACGGTTGACGGAGTTCCCACATTTCCGTACACACACATTCCGATCATGCCCCCGGACCTGTGGTGGTCCGGATTGACACCCAAAGAAGGATTGCATGAGCATGAAGGACATGATCCGGTTGTCGTTGCCAAAGGACCCAGATTGATGCGTGTGAAACCTCCACTCGCGGTTGTGACACCATTCGGGAGCAAGTGGCTTCGTTCCACTTGGTTTCTGAGGAACGGGTCATGGCTCAAAGTTGAGGACAGGGTCGACCCTGGGTTGCAGTGTGAGCGGATTGATGGGTGGGTTGAACGCGCAGTTTGGCAGTTTCATCCCGTACCGGTTGCTGTACCGGCGCGGGAGCAATCTCCACGACCACGACCAATTCACGTCGGGTCCGGGGATGTTGACATGCAGTCCGTGCTGGCCGCATTCGTTGAAGAACTGTCGAACGAGCGCATTGAATTAAAATGTGTCAATGACCTTGCTTTGGAAACTTTGCTCCGGTTGAAGCTGCTTATGCGTTGCCTGCATACCAGTCATGAGCAACATGTTCCTGGTCGTTGTTTTGTTCCCGTATCGCATTGCGGTGAAGCACAAACCACAGTTAGCGCCGGGTATTGAGCTCGCGATGGTTAAACATGACGGTGGTGTGCTTCGCGCTCCGGCGCATGTCTCGCTTCCTGGTATGAGAACTCGCACAGTCGTCACTTTGTACAGTGTTGACTTGGCTCGGCCTATTGTGCTGATGGCATGTTCCGAACCGCGTAACTGGTTCACTGCCCTTGCCCGACATAACGGGCCACAGGTCGTGACCATCACTTTGGTCGATGACTTACTGAGCGAGACGGGGGGAGAATCGCTAGACATGTGCTTACTAAACCTTCCGATTTGTTGTTCTTCGCCGGGCCTTGCACGGGGGGATCATCATGGGCACGCCTCAACAAGACTCGCGGAGTTGACACCGCAGAGAAAATCGAGGCCAAACAGAAGGAATTTTGGAAATTGTTTGAACGGTTCGTTGAAATCAAATGGCATGCCATGACGAAACGCGCTGCGATTTTGTTTGAGTTGCCTGGAAGTTGCGATTATTGGAAGGATAAGAGACTGCATGAGGTTGTTCATGATGGTATTAGTCATGAGTTTGATGGGTGTCGCTATGGCTTGAAGCAAAGGTATGCGAAGAAACCCATGCCAATCAAGAAACCATGGAGAGTTGTTTCGTGGAACTTTGACCTTGGCGGCTCGTTGTCTAAGAAGTGTAATGGAAACCATGAACATGGACCTTGTGCCGGTCGAGAAACCAAGGAAACCCAGTTGTACACGTCGTTAATTGTGGGTGTGATCCTCCGTCGTTTTCGTGCTCGAGCAAAGTGCCTTCAGCCGGCACCATTGAAACTCGCTCTTGCTTGCATTACGCGAGGGAGATCGCGGAAGCTTCAAGCTACTGCGTGTGAGATTCGCACCACCCCGACTGTACCGCCGAGGAGCTGGGCTAGTCCCGAACCTCAAGTTTCGACGAGGAGTTGGGCCAGTCCCGCACCTCAATTAGAAGCTGGGCGCTTATTGGGACCATTCTGTGGCTTTACTTGCAGCTGCCTATTTTGGGTTTTCCCGGTTCTGGAGAATATCATCAAGATGACTGCCAATGCGACCGTCGTCAATACGAATGAATTCTTCTGCGTGCCTGTTGGGAAATCCAGGCAAGCGGCAATATTCTTGGGGAACCTCGTGAAGAACGCCATCGAGGAGGGCAAAAGAATCCCCAAGAGAATGGAAATGGGCAGCGACCTGGGTACATGCATGAAGTGGGTCGAGGACATTGGCGTCCCCGCCATCTACGCCTACTCAGCGTACTACTCTGCCAAGTGCCGCGGAATGATGAAGGGAGAAGGGCAATCCATGAAGGTTGCATTGGAGTTTATCAGTAAAGTTTTCGGACAACTTTCTGCCGACGAATGCATGCTTGGTTGGAGGGAGTTCTGCAGCAAGGGGAAGAAGATTGTGGCGGCGCTGAACCAGCTTTGCGGTGAGGCATCACTACTAGCAAAGAATCCTGAACTGCTCAACGTCACCAAGTATTGCATCGAAGGGGCAGATATGTTGAGATCCATCGCAGATATTTGGGATCTCGCATCGGGTGTGGCCGAGGACAATGAAGAACGGTCTTTCACAGCTGCGTTCCACCAAGACACTCAGGTCGGGGAAGTCTACAAGGAGTTCATCAGCGATGAACCAACCAGAACCTCGTCGTCAAGAAGGTGGAGGAGCTCCGAGGAGTTTCTGACAACTGCAGAGTTCGAAAGGCATGATCGAAGAATTTCGAAGTTCAGAGATCGAAACTGGGGGAAGGTATTCACGTTGAGCGTGATCAAGGCTCCCAAGCTTGACTTCTACGGTCGTGGCGCAAAAGACGACTACCAGAAGAATTGGGACCTTGGGCTGACCTACCAGAATGAGCTGCGTGCGTCGATGAAGAACTTCGCGTATGCAATGAGAAGAGATGAAAGAGCTCACCAGCACAACCTTTTGCGCTGGATGATCTGTGGGTCAACCCCCAGCGACATCTCTGACACATGCATTGGGGCAATCAACTCACTTATGTGCGTTTCCTTCATCATGAGGAGGTTGCAGCCATTGGTCGGGGAAAGGCATGCTACGGATCAGTCGTACACAGTTTATTTCCGTCAGGACAAGTCCGAGCTAAGGGACCTCTATCGGGAGATCGAGGTCGCCAGGAACTTCCTGTGGTGCATCGACATGATCTACGAATCAACGCTGCCTGCGATGAACATCAATTCCATCAGCTTGGCGCCACACGCGGCTGACAGGGCCGCTGAGAACCAAGATCGGCGCAAGTGGGTAAGCTGGCTGAAGGAGATTGAAAGGAAGGCGGAGAAGGACAACATGATCGACTTCGACCAGAACACCTACTGCACCATTCACGAAGCCGACAGGGAACTGGAGAGGTACCCCGAGGACTTCGCGATCGGAGAGGAGCCGACGTGGTGGGTAATGGGTTCATCGAAGACGGAACCGCCGCAGAAGACGGAGCGACAGCAGAAGTCAGCGTCAAGCTCCGGGCAAAGGAAACAAACCTCTGGTGGGCCAGTCCCCCAGCAGGGAGCTTCAAGTGGGGGGTCGTATGCAAGCAATGCTGTCAAGATCGACAACGAGATCATCGACTCCATATTCCGCATGAACTCCGGCGGTGATGATGACAGATGGACAATCATCAACCCAACTGCTGGACTCGACACATACACCTCATTCGAAGGGGGTAGTACTCTGAGTGGCGCGACTGTCAACGTGAAGTTCAACATAGACGCCAACACAGGTACCCAATCATACAAACTGTATTTGGGCCGTGTCTCGCAGACGGGAAGAACGCGACATATTGGGAGTGCATGCTGAGATGCCTGACTTCTTCGTTATTACATTTCGAGGAGAAGACCAGCGCGGAGAAGATCATTCTTTCCTATGTTGGAAAAGGGAACGCGGCATGGCTTCAGCTGTATGCTTTCATGTGTGCCCAAACAGGATGCTTGATTACTGGACGCCTTCCGGGCGCCAAAGCCATCAACGCGTTGATCCAGGCAGAGAAGAACCCAGACAACGCACCTGGACGGTTGATCCGGATCATCAAGGAGCAGAAAAGGGGCCCCATTGGTGGGGCGACGATTCGCGACATGATGATTCAGAAGAAGAGCTTCTTGGTCCTGGATTGGCCCCTGAGGGCTGTCAATGCGAAAGGGAGCACGAAGACCTTCCAGATGATGGTCAACGAACAGGGATGGACAAACATCGAGGAGAGATCGTACTACGGTTCGAGTGAGCAAGTCTCCTCGTCCGCAGATACGATGAGCATCATCTCCCGATTGCAGAAACTGGAAAAGCTCATCGTCGAACGACGGAGGCGAGACATGGATGACTCACCTGTGTCGGTGCACATTTGGATGTCGCTCTATGATTGGGTGTGCATGAGAGGGTGTGGGTGGCAGGTGACCGCCAACCCCATCATTGACTCCTTGCAAAAGGCGATATCCGACCTCGTCAACACGTGCAAGGGCTTGGTTGTGGTGTGCGTGAATCGCGACGTAGCTTTCCATGGAGGAAGAGGGGACTTGGGGACGATCGCCAACAAGGTGAGCGAGATCTGCAAGGCGGCAGGCGCGTTGGTGACCGAGAATGATCGCCTGTGGCGCGTTGCCCACGCGCTCACAGGTAAGAACTACAAGATCCCTGGAAGCTCGAATCTGCAACATTTCCTCTTGAAGCGATTGTTGGTGGAGAAATCCATCGATGTGATCGCGCCAAGCAACGCGTTCGTGCGTGAGCTGGAGGAGACATGCATAAACGAGCCCGACCTTCGATTCAATATCCCGAAGAACATGGAGGAGTCAAAGGTGAAATTCGAGTACAAGCCGACCTTCACTGCTCAATCAAAGCGGAAGCAAGAACGGCAGGATGAAGGACACGGCGGACAAGATGCGTTTGGGAACATCGATGTCAGTGATCAACGTCTTCGATGGTATTCGGTCACCGAGCTCAGTGAGTTGATCTGCGAACTTTGTGTGAGAGAGATGCAGATGAACAAGTCGAAGGTGCTCGGGTCAAACTCGAAATTCAATCCCACTTCTTGCGTGAACTGTTGCGCGAACTGGAATGCGGATACGAACGGTGTTGTGAGATCAACCGAAGGGAGGAAGCTGTATACGCGACTTTTCGCAGAATGCGTGGTTGCAATCCCAGATCTTCAACATCTCATGGTGGACGTCAACAATGTTCAGGCCATGACCACGATTATACGGGAACTTGCATATTCCAAGCTGAAGAAGGAGCTATCCCACGTGGGTTTCGTGAGCATGACAATGGATCAGGCAGCACAGTTCTACAATAACGGTCACGGGAAGCAGTTGTGTGCATCCCGGGATGTGATCACGTGCAAGAATTCCGAGGGAGTTGAGGAGAGGACCTCCATCTTTGTGATAGACAGAGATCTTGGCAACGTGGCCATCCTGGATCAAGAGCGTGCTTGATCAAGGGGCGATGTACGACCTCCTGGGACAGACTACGAATGAGGAATCCTTGGGAGACGTCGTCGAGATGATATTGGGATTCTTTGAGGTGATGTCGTACTTTTCAGCACGAACTTCCATTGTGGAAAGATGCATGGAAGATCAAGAGGGAGTTTGAGCATTCAATCGTACGGCACCTCGCCGGGAACGTGAGCCACACAACGGGCCAGAACCGAAAGCGGAACAAACCATCCGCCCAGCTCGGGGCGCCCACGAAAGAAGTGCTGGACATCATGAACAAGATCAAGCCCAGACATCCGCGATCCCTGGCGACCGAGCATGCCACCCAAGGATCCAAGAGGAAGGCAACAGAGAACGAAGGTGACGGTCTTGGTCAAGTACCAGACCCGAGCCGAAGCTCTCAGCCCAACGTTGAGAAACAAGAGAAGAAGCAGCGAGTGATTGATGGGCGGAGAGCGGCACTCGGATTCCTAGTCTCAATGGAAAAGTGCATGGGAGAGATGGGAATTTGCATGAGATGCGCGAACCTGGCCCACGACGGCGACTGCAAGAACTATGAGGAGGCTGCTGGGAATGAGAAGGCGATGAAGAAGATCCGTGAACTTCTCAGCAGCGATCATGTTTCCTCGGATGAAGAAATGGGGGATACGGAAGAGCCGTCCTCATCGACGTCCAAGGAACGCAAGAAAGGGGGACAAGAAGGGAAAGAGACAATAGAAATGTATAGCTATACCATCAACCTGGTGGAGATGGCTGACACGGCTGAGGGAGGAGAGCTACAATGCGGTGGCGTGGACCTCACCTACAATCCGTGCGGGGACAACAGAACGTTCAAGACGACGCTAGAGCGAGGATGTGACACCATCCCATGCTACATCCCGAAGTACGGCGACGTGAGTGATGTTCATATGCCATGGGCGTACGCGTCTATTGTTGACCCCAAGTACTTTCCCAAGGGTGCCAACCTTGAGCAGGTGGATGTGATGCAGCTTGGCAAGAGCGTCAATTTCTGCGTTGCTCCTTTTGACGGTGCTCCACTATGCAAGATTGGCGACGATCGCTCGGTATTTGCTACGAAAGATCAAGCAAACCAGCTATCTCACAACCTATGCAGAGTCCTTCGGCACAAAATCGGCAATTGCCGAGGAAGTGTTTTCAGATGCGATGAAGGTGGATGGGTCGACATCGACGCAGTCATTGACGACCGAAATAACGACATATTCCCACCTTCAACTTCGAGAGCAAAACGATACATGGGCATCATGGAAGTGATCAAGTGGCAGGAGTCCGGACAAAAGAAATCGAGGTTTCAGGTCCTGGCAGCAAGGTTTCCAAGCGTCATGAACCCGAATGACATGAAGGCGGCCAGGGAGGAGATGAACTATGCTGGCCTGGATCGGGATGACATCGACAGGATGTTCAACAGATGCGATGGATGGTACAGGCCTTGGTGCATCCGAGTCACAACTGGTCACAGTGATTTTGGATTCATGAGCTCATCCGCACTGGCAAATAGGTATTCCGCAAGAATGGGTGATTCTCTCGGAGGAGCATTCCATGTGACGTATGTGGAGAACCTGCCAAGCATCGTACGCTGTGGGCTAGTCCCCGGCGGGATCGATGGCGGAAACAGGCTAGCATTGCACTTCGGAGCATTCGCACCATGGGATGAGATGAACGTAGCAACGAAGGTGACGCTACGAAACGTAAGGTCGGGGGATCCGATTGCGATCATCTACATTCCCAGTGCGACCCTCGCGCGGTGTGGAGCTGGAGTCGCGGCAAATGGTACATTTATGGTCTTTGACGTGATCCCGTTCTATGAGGTCAAGTCCATTTGGATTGGCAAAAGCAACGGAGGGAAACGCCTGGAGTACGGGGACGTTAAGCGAGCGTACTCAAAATGTGTGGAAAACGAGATCTGTCCGGGTTTCGTCAACTCCTCCCAGGAATCGGCTGCGATGTTCCTCCAGAACGTCGCGAAGATCAACGAGAGGATGCCTGAGACCGAGGCAGGTGCCGACAATCTGCACTACATCAAAGACATGGTTGATCGTGCATGCAAACTGTTTCGGGAAAACAAGTTGGAGGAGTTTGATGCGCAGACCAACGAGGTCAGGGACGAGATCAGCAAAGTCGTCATCCTGAATGACGAGACATGGGAAGGACTGAGGTGCCGGATATGTCCGTCATGTGCGACCGCGATCCCCACATGCTTCTGTGTGTGCCTGGAATGTGGAGCGCAATTGATCTCTACCGGGAGATTCTACATCCACATCAGTTCCGACGACGACGAGGGCAACCAAAGGCCCAATGTCTCGGGTGATGCCAGGCGCGCGCAAGACGAAGCCAACCATGATGCGGCAGCACAGGAAGAGGATGATGAGGCGGAGGACGTTCCTGAAGAAGACGACATGGACACGCAAGGATACACGTCCGGCTACATGTCTGAGGAGGAAGATGGCGGCTGGCAATACCACGACAATGACTTGGCATCGCGGGATATCATAAATACCCAGCGGATGGCGATTTGCCTTGATGAGCCGCGCGAAGCTCAATACATGGCGGGATTCATCGCACTGCAGATGTCAAAGATGTGGGGGATGTTCGAAGGTGGTGAAAAGAGAACGGTCGATGCCGCGCTCGAAGGGAGGCTAGGCTGCCCATACCACAACGACTTCGCGAAGTACCCCAACATGACTGAGCACGATCAGGAAGGGATCCTGTTGCCGTCAACGGTCCAGAAGATTAGCCAATCTCAGAATGTTCGGACAAGGACCTTCCGGTCGGCTGAGGAGCGTGATGAATACATTCGTCTGATGGTATGCAAGTGCGAGGGGCTATACATATTCTACAAGCTGTGGATTGCAGCGAGAATCCTCGACGTCACCAAGGACGAAATGAAGCTCCTGGTCAAGGATCGCGTGCACCCGGTGGGTGATATCATTTACAGATGCTTTTCCCTGGCTTTCAACTGTAAATATATCGTTCGTAAGGGATGGCTTGAACCTTGGCAAATATGGTTATTCGGTCAATGTGAGCGCCATTATTGCAGCCACCGACCCAAATAAATGCGACACACCTCTGCTGGATTGGTGCCTCCGAATGGGGCATTGGATACCAGAAGATCATCACAAGAAGTGTGTCCGGGCGCGAGAAGCCCAAAAGAATTTGGACGAAGAGTTCCGTCGACGTACCCACAGACTGTCCATTGGAGACAGGTATGCGTAATGCAGATGTTGATTGCGGCACGATGTGGGCTAGTCCCCATCCGTTGCTTGCGTCTCATCAACGTCATTGCGATGGAACGACTCTACATCATGATATGATTTCATACGTCCAAGATGAATGGATATGTATACATTTACATATTCCGACGACTATGACATTCCTGGATGGAACTATTACCTCATGGATGATTTCTTTTCCATTATATATATTATTCATGGTACCTGGAATGGCTATGTTTTGCATGTATTGCTCGCCAAATCTTCTTTGCCAATGGTATTCAGATGGCACATGACCGTGCGCTGCTATTGATTTCTATGGCCAACCCATTTCTGTGGATGACGGCTGCGCGATGCGCAAATGCGGCAGCCGGGATTTCAAGTGGTTGCGTATTGGCTAGAGGCAAAATGTCTCTTGCATCTGAGTATAGGAATGTGCTACGACTTGCGGATGCATGTTTCTGCCTTAATTGGACCTGGCAAGTTTCACAATGAATGGACGGTGTAGCAATAGTGAGTGAAAGAGTTTTCGACACAGTTTCGTAGCTGAAGCCGTGGCCAGTGGAACGTTTTGTGGTGTTTGGACCGCATGATGAACAATGCGACCCAAATGGGGGATGTTAAAACCCTCCTGGCCCCGTGCCTAAATTGGGAAGCAGTTCTGAGGTCCGTGTTTGTGTTGCTTACAGGGTTCCATTGATTGCCATTTGGCTCAAGTCACAAGTGAGGTTCAAGATCTTATGTGAAGCTGCGTTCATACGTGATCGGCAATTGAGAGCGGAAAACACTTCGCTTGCGCTGCATTTGTCAGGACCACTGTTGTAACTATTATTCCTTCTCCCTTACAACATTTACACGGGTTCGGCTATAACGGTTTGACCGTATACACCTTTCTACGTGGTTGGTATTTACAGCTGGAGGGTTCGGTGGACAGCGTCCCACGGGACGTCACCTTGCCGTCTCTTGACAATAGGCATATAGATGATCACTTTGTTCGTGATCCAATCCTCTGTCACCAGGGCTTCCCCGTCTCCGGGTGCGTAGAGCCTACAGCCCAATTGGACCAACATGTTGATGGGCCGATCAGCTCGCGCACCCCCCGCCTTTCGGCCGTGCCTGTCCCAAGGAGGCACTACCGTTAGGTAGGCGTGGCCACGAGAGGATTGCCGGTCACCCGTTCCGCCTTGGAAGATGCCCATGTAGATGATGTCAAAGAAGTTCTGCATGCTACATGTGTGGTACGCGATTTTGGGCAACGCCTTTCGGCGTGCGTCCGTGCAGAATCCCGGTCGCACTCCTTTCTTGGCATGCTCAATCGTGTAGTTGACATCCATGCATGGCAATGGGTTGCCCGGGGATGTTGTCAAAACCGCTTGCCTCAGTGACCCAGTCATTGTGCCCCGTGAATGCTCGGATTCTCAGTGGCATGAAATTGAGTCCATTCCACTGTTGTCCCTGCGGAGCATACTCAACGTAGACCTCGAATCTGGTCGACGTGCTCGCGGCCTGCAACAGGGTGTACTGGGAACAGTTCCAGTCATACCGGCGTTGGCATTTGGTAACGGCCGCATAGTCGAGAGAGTTATCCTTGAGGTTGATCTCGGGAATAGACCGTGTCGCGTTCTCATGGGCATGTCCACGGACAAGGTACGAGATCTTTTTGCTCAACAATGTCCTCCGGCCAAAATTCTGGATCTGGGGAATCTTGATTCCTGAGCATTTGACCCACTCTCGCTTCGGCTCCGTTGCCTGGCCACGGGCCTCTTCGGGCTTTCCAGCAGCCTTGGGGGCCGCCTTCGCCTTGGGGATAATCTCCGGGCCACGGATCTTTCCGGGCTGAGTCTTGCTACCAGCCGCGGACGCCTTTGACTGATCACTGGAGGAAGCAGCCCGTTTCGGCATGGTTTTTGCCTTCATCTTCGGAGTTGCAGCATCGATGGAGGCCGTCATCTTGTTGTGACTCTTTGGCTTGGAGGTGAGGATGAGCTTGATTTGTCCGTCCTCCCCAACGTCATTTGGATCCACTGCAGCAACCTCAACGGCCTGGCCTTTCGGCCGGCTTGCCTTTGGCTGATAGCCAGGGGGCAAGTCAAAGCTGATCACCTGATCCTCCTCATCCGACGAAGACCAATCGATCACATCATCATGGCCGCTGATGTTCGCCGCGTGAATGTCTGGTTGCATCATATGCAAGATCTTTGCTTCCTCTTTGACAGTGTCAAGGGGGAAGAGGGGGTTTGACTCTTTTTCGGCCTCCAGGAAGACCTCGCGCTTCGGTTCCTGCGCGGCGATTTGGTTGATCGCATCCAATTCCCTTTCACGGACCTCGTTGTCGAATGGGTCCTCGGGGTTCTTCGCAGTTGCCGGACCGTTCATGGCGAAGGTTGACCGTGAATGCAAACTCTACTACAAGCAATGGGCCCCGACTGCTTGCCGTGACATGACGAGGCCTCACCGAATCGGGAACGTGACCAAGGTCAGGGACGTCTATGACGAAAACCTCTCCAAGGAGGAACGGGTCGCCCTCGAGTTTGAGACTGCTCGGTACGGTCTTTGTAGGAACTGAGCTCGTGCGGTACAGCAGCAGCCCGGGGAGACCCGTGGCCGGAGCGGACTTTGGCAGGACCTCGACCCCAACAAGAAGCAGACGACCAACTGGCGCTTCGCGGAGGTCATGCACATCCCTGATGTCGAGTGTTCTCGCTGCAAGATCATGATCCCTGAGGGCACAATCAATTGCTATCAATGCGACAACCTCATCGAGCGCATGCCCGACATCAAAAAGATTGCAAGGGTCATCCGATTGCAAGAGATGGCCAACAGTTTGGGCGTTCCGCTTTTGATGGACCAGGTTGAGACCCAGATCTTGACGCAGCGGAAAGACGCGAGAGGCGACCGGAGCGCGAGAGGGGGGCTGGGCATTATGAAAGACATTGCAAAGAAAGCTGTTCTTCGCAACAAGGAGCACAACACTCTGTACGAACGGCTTATCAACGACCCCTTTTACGCCTATACGGCCGCGCGGGGAGACCTGACGCCATCCGCCCTCGAATTTATCGAGAAGGTCGCGACTCGCGACGGCTACATCATGGTCTACGTGGACGATCTACTGGTACTTGGAGACAAGACTGCAGTCGACTCCAGTTTCCCTCCAGAAGCAGGTCCTACTCAAGCACATCGGCTACCTCGAACCTGGCAAACCACAACAATTTCTTGGAAGAAACATCGACCACTTCGGCAACTGCAACCTTGGGCTAAAGGACTCCTACATCGACAACATGATTGAGGAGTCTGGAATGACCAACTGCAACACAGTGACCACTCCAGGAATCGCCCACTACAAACCAACAGTAGAGGACTTGACCACGAACAACACAAAAGGTACAGAGGGATTGTTGGCAAACTTCAATGGCTAGCATACACACGACCAGACATCGCACGCTCTACAAAAGAACTGGCACGAGACCTCACAGCACCTACAGAACTTTCACAAAAGAGAGTCAAACATTTACTCAACAATACTCAGAGCAAACACCAACAACATCCTGGACCTCGACGTTCATGTCGATGCCGTTTGGGCAGGATGCCCTACTACCAGGAAATCAACTTCAGGTTTCAACGTCATCTTTTTAGGAACAACAGTTGCATTTGGCAGCAGAACACAAGCTGCAATAGCACTCAGCTCAGCAGAGTCTGAACTCCACTCCATGTGCACAGGAGTGAATGAGGGACTACACCTCAGAAACTTCCTACTTGAAACCAACATTTGCAGCAAGCTAAACCTACGCATCCACACAGACTCCACAGCAGGCAAGAGCATTGCTACACGACAAGGCACTAGCAAACGAGCAAAGCACATCGACCTCAAATGTCTCTACACACAAGACCTCATCAAACACGACATCATCAGAATCCTTAAGATCAACACACTTCACAACAGCGCAGATTTGTTTACCAAATACATCAGCAAAGAAACACTACACAGGCTCATCCAGAGCATTGGGATACGCATTTAGCACTACGAACAGCGCAACAGTTTCACAACAACAACAACAACAACAACAACAACAACAACAACAACAACAACAACAACAACAACAACAACAACAACAACAACAACAACAACAACAACAACAACAACAACAACAACAACAACAAGCAACAACAAGCAACAAACAAGCAACAACAACAACAACAACAACAACAACAACAACAACAACAACAACAACAACAACAACAACAACAACAACAACAACAACAACAACAAGAACAACAAGAAGAACAAGAAGAACAAGAAGAACAAGAAGAACAAGAAGAACAAGAACAACAAGAACAACAACAGCAACAACGACTTTGGACATTTCTTGTATGTAAGTAGCTACATGTAACACGACACCTTTGGTATGTAAGTAACAGGAACTACATGTATTTTCACTCGTACTTTTGGCGGCTGAGTCAACACTACAGTTGTTTGTTTTACGTGTCTGCATGCGCCGCCTGCCTGATAGCTACTACTCAGGCTCATTTTGTTTTGCCCCGTTTCACTACATTTTGCATTCCACTGCAGCCATGGCGGCTCCATCTACTGCAGATGCTACGATGGGAGACACGACTACGCCTGACAGGGCGGCTACACCTCAGGTGGCGGTCACTACAGGCTCCAGTGACCAAGGAGCTCCACCCCCTCAGACCTACAACGAGTCCAACTACCGCTTCAATCACTCCACGCCTGGCAACACGGCTTACTACAACCCGGCAACTGTCATGGATCAACTACACATCACGGAGTACCAGACGACCACTACTCAGGAGAACTACTACCTCCCAACTTTACAACATCCACAGACCATCTACAAGGTGGACTACGACATGACTACCTTCACCGACAACTACAGCCTGAGGAATAACTACATTTGGAACGATGCATCATCCCGAGTTTTGAACGAACAAAGGAGATGATCCAAGGAAGCGTTGCCGTGCCCAAGTATCCCGCACGGCTAACGCTGGTGCCACCAACGGAGGACGTCAAGGAAATCGACCCCAAGGATGTGTACGCGGCTCATGGAGGAAGATTCCTGGAGACTGAGCAATTTGCCGCCTTGTACGGGAGCCTCGACAAGAACAACCGCTACCCGGTAATGGGATGGAGTCGAGATTTCACATCCGTTGGAGATCCTGAAGTCGTCCTGGTCGAGTTGCTCCGTTTCGTCGAGGAGGAGATCCCTGGCATTCAAATCCGTGTTCGAGCTACTCCTCTTCCTGCACTTATTGGGGTGACACGCAAGCCCATCCCTCAGCTCCGGGAGACCGGTAGCCAATGGCAAGATCAGCAATGGAACCAATCGTATTGGGGAAGCTGGGGGCAGTCCTGGGGCTCGTGGTGGTCTGATGATCAGCGCCCGTGGAAGAGCTCCCGCAATTGGGACTGGCAATGAGTGAGCAATCTCATCAATCGTTTTGGAATCTTCGGCTGACATTCAGTTATACTTCAAATTCAATATTCATTATACTTGTCAATGTATGTTGGCCGAGGATCAATGTACAGGCATGAGCACGCCTCGCGAGAGCGATGGTCAGTGGAGGCGGAAGACCTTAACTGCCAGTTGCTCGTATCCAAGTGCTCGTGTGCTGCAAAATGACATCATGCCGATCGGGTTTCCTTGGTTGTTTCATCCCTTTCATTTGTCCTCCTGTTTCACATTCGGGCACGGGGGGTGTAGTTTGCAACGTGATGTATTTATCAACCATGTTAAACCCAAATGCATGAGTGTCTCACTAGCGCAGTCTCAATGCTACGACTGCGTATGGCTCAAGTAAAAAGGCGCGCTGTAGGCAGGGTTTATTGTTGACCCTTCCTGGTTGTTTAACCTTTTCTATACTAACGTCTACACTAATGTACCTCTACAACCGCGACCAACTCCACGACTTTCAACACAAGGCAATTACTACCATCCTCTGCAAAAGCATCCAGTACTATGGCTTTACACTACTCACCATGACCAACCTTACCCAACACCACAAGGCATTGCTACATCGTTTCCTTAGGGATTACGACCAACATATGTCGTGCCCTGAGATAGACGATGAGAGACTACGAGGCGCTCCAAACTACATGACAACCTTTTTCACCACCCACTACTACGCGACCTTGGACAGTCGATTACAGATGGTCCAAGCCTACCGCGCCCAGAACTGGGCACCACATGCTTGAGCTCCTGCCCTACTACAATGAGTAACTGCCTCACGAATTTTTCATCCAGCGCCACTACATCGAGCTGGAACATGAACAGCGTGAACTACTGAGTGCAGGTTACTACCTTTTGCCACTACAGTAGAATTGCTGAACAACAATGGTTTGCATCACTACTGTCAATCCATGTTTTGCACTTCAGTTGAAAAGGTACTACAAAGACCTTTTAACTGAGGGGCCGTGTCAAACTACATGCTTCACTTCCTGCATTTGTGTTGCACGTATGTTCACTACTGCAGGCCTTGAGCTCACCACATCGCATGAGTCAAAAGGTTGGCAGCTGCAGACTACATTGGTTGACTGACCGTTTGAACACTACAGCGCTTGCACTTGTAAGTAAAAGTAGCAACCCATTTTATCGAGAGAGAGAGAGAGAGAGACAGAGACGAAGGCGTAAATCGCGTTGCAGGTGCAGCACTTTCGCAAGGTCAGTTGCAGATAGATAGATAGATAGATATAAAATAAGAAAAGAAAGAAAGAGAAAGAGAAGGGCAGAAAAAGAAAGAAAGCGCGAAAGAAAGAAAGCACGAAAGAAAGAAAGAAAGAGAGACCAAGAAGGAAAGTAAGAAAAAAAGAAAGGAAGAAAGAAAGAAAGAAAGAAAGAAAGAAAGAAAGAAGTACTGAAAGAAAGCAAAGCGCGAAACACTGAAAGAGAGAACGAAGGAAAGAAATACAGAAAGAAACAAAGAGATTGAGAGACAAAGAGAAAGAGAAAATGCGGATAGATAGATAGAACGAAAGTAAGAAAGAAAGCGCGAAAGACAGAAAGAGAGAACGAAAGAAAGAAAGAAGGAAAGAAAGAAATAAAGAAAGAAACAAAGAGATGGAGAGACAAAGAGAAAGAGAAAGAGCAAGTGCAGATAGATAGACTGATAGAAAGTAAGAAAGAAAGCACGAAAGACAGAAAGAGAGAACGAAAGAAGGAAAGAAAGAAAGAAAGAAAGAAAGAACTAAAGAAAGAAACAAAGAGATAGAGAGACAAAGAGAGAGAAAAAGAGAAAGAGAAAGTGCAGATAAGAAAGAAAGAAAGAAAGAAAGAAAGAGAGAAAGAAAGAAAGAAAGAAAGAAAAAGAAAGAAAGAAAGAAAGAACGAAAGAAGGCGTAGATAGATAGATAGAAAGCTAGCGTCAGCCAGTGTGCCAACAGGTCTTGAGCGACATAGCAAAAAAGGCGCTGCTTTAGTTCCCCCCTGTCAGTTTGGGGTTGTAGCCGGAGCCACTCGAATGGGGGAAAGGTAGGGCACTGATCTTTTGCACACAGTGTGTTGAGGCCAAAGATGCACTCTTACGCTAGGGCAGTCCCTGCTTTAAACTCCCCCGGTTTTTGCCTCCTTCTGTTAGTTTGGGATTGTCTTCTGCGCACAGCGTGTGGAGGCCAAAGATACACTCTTCGGGAAGAGGAGAAAGAACAGGAAAGAAAGAAAGAGACAAAGAAAGAGCGCAACCAAACAAAAACAAGCCAAGCTCTTCCTATAGGCACTCTCCACCGGCTTCGCCGGCTCTACTGGTATGAATTGAATTGCGGATCCTGCCTGGGATAAAATGATGATGAAAATGATGATGAACATGATGAAAAAATGATGAACACGATGATGAAGATCATGATGAACAGATTATTGTAATTAATCAAACACATTAGCTGAAAAATCAGTCATTTTTCTACTTGTTCCATTTTCTAATTAATTAGAACATGGTTTCTATTTTCTATTTTTCGGAATGGTGGGACCTATTTTTTCAGTCAATTTTGTCTAATTTGTTATTTTCTAATTGATTAGAAAATGTAGTTGCACAATCAGTCAGTGTTTCTATTTTTCTAATTTTCCCAGCTAATTAGAAAAAGATGCTGGAAAATCAGTCATGGTTTCTAACTTTTCTATTCTTTAAGTTAACTAGAAAAAGCTGAACAATCTTTAATTGTACTATTTATTTGGATGGTTTCCGGAATGTTGGGACCTATTTTTCATATTTCTATTACTTTTTCTAATCAATTAAAAGCAGAACAAACTACAGATTGTTCAGCCACTTTTTAATTAAAGTCAAGCTTTTGTAATTTTTCCAATTGATTAGAAAAATTGAAAAATCAGAAAGCTGATTGATTTTCCAGCTAATTTTTGTAACTAGTTAGAAAAATAAAAACAGGAAAAAAAAGAACAGGTTCCAACATTCCGGAAGCCCAGCCGCCAAATAAACAGAACATATAATTTTCGCACGGTTTTCAGCTAATTGTTCTAATTAAATTAGGAAGATTGGAAAATCGAAAATATGATTGCTTTTCCAGCTAAGTGTTCTAATTAATTAGAAAAATAGGAAAATAGAGATTGATTGATTTTTCAGCTATTTTGCTTATTAATTAGGACAATTAGAAACATTGTTTCCCAGCTAGTTTTTTTACTTAATTAAAAAGAATAGAAAAATTAGAAAACAGAAAACATGACTGATTGCTCAGCTATTTTGTTCTTATCGGATAGAAAACTTGGAAAACTGAAAAGAACATCATGAACATGATTGTGAAAATGATGGTGAACATGATGAGGATGATGATCATGATGCTGATGATGACGATGAATATGATGATGAAGTGAAAATGATGATGATGAAAACGATGATGAAATGATGACGAAAATATGATGATGATGGGGGCGATGATGATGACGAGGATGATACAAGGGGCCATCCTGAACAGACTCCCGTAAGCTTTCCGTAGTTGTCATTTCCCTTTCATGTCCTTTCATTTCAGCTATTAGAAAATTTGCTGGACAACCAGTCACTTGTTCAACGTTTCTACTTTTCTACTAAATTGAAAGAATAGAAAAATAGAAAAACAGAGGTCCCAACATTCCGGACAACACGCCTTGGAAGACCTAACCTGGCTGTCTCAAAGGAGAATTAGATTAATTACTAGAACAGTTAGGCGTAGAAAGGAATTTGAAAAGAACAAGCCAGGAGGAACAGGAATGAAGCCCCAACAAGCTTTTGTTGCGCGCAAAGTGTTGCGACACATTTTGTATATGGCAGGGCTGACGCAGCACGACTTGAATGAAGCAGCCATGAACATGGGCAGCTTGGGTTGCGCAGAAGCACCCTTCCAGAAAAAGCAGGCGCGCCTTGCTTCGCTCAGGAATGCAGCCTACAAACATTGGCCAAGGCTAATTTCCCCAGCCGGCTCACCTATTGAGCTCTCAACGCCTGCCGCCTTGCAACAGCCAAGCTGCTGCAATTGGTTGGCCGCCTATGTGTACTGCCGATGCGAGTCGGCCGGCAGACGGACAGATCTAATTTGCAGCCGGCCTTGCCCATGACCTTTGTCGGTGGAGCCGCAGGGCGAAGGGGAGGAACGCCTGGCGCAAGCAGAGCCGACAAAAATGGAGCGTGTGCTACGAGCCTTACGGGCCTTCATGCAGAGCTCCAAAGGCTTGCAGGTACGTTTGACTTCGTTGTGAGCTCAGGCGCTTGTGCAGCCACAGCCATTCTAGCCAGGGCAGGCTGCTCAGGGAGTTTGCCAGGGATGGGCAGAAGAACGTAGGGGATCCAGCATGTTTCTGTTTGTCAGCATGTCAGCTCATGCCCCACGCAGCTCCTGTAGATTCGCAGTGGTCGCTTTGCAGGTGTCAATCAATGCAGGAGGCGTGGGCTTCTTCTTGGATTGTGTCAAAGGCGCGCGCGGTATTCACACCAGTTTGCGGTGAAATGTTTTGCCGCCCGCTTCGATTGTGTCACGTGCGACTCACGTGATGGGGTCTGCAGTCAGTCAATTCTCTGGGGCTCATCTTATTTCGTGAGGCTGGCTCGGGGCTTGTACAAGGGCATCTTGAAGGACTCATTGGAGGGCTCGGAAAGGCTTCGGCAGCATGGGAGATCGTGGCGTTGGGATAGTGTTTATCTTTCTGTCTTTGCCTGCCCCTCTCTGCCTCTTGCTGTCTGACCCTCTCTCGTCTCTATCTGCCCCTCTTCTCTATCTCTATCTTTCTGCGCACACATACACACACACACAATCTCTCTCTCTCTCTCACTTTCTGTCTCGCATTCGTTTTTTTCCGAAAGCATGGCGAAGGGTTCTTCCAGTTGTTCTTATGAGAGTCCTTGCAAGGTGTCATGGCAAGGAGTCATTGAGAGTCATTGCAAGGAGTCATCATCATGAAAGTGCAAGGAGTCATTCTCATGAGAGTCATCATCATGAGAGTCAACATAATCATGAGAGTCACCATCATGAGAGTCCTCATCATGAGAGTCATCATCATGAGAGTCATCATCATGAGAGTCATCATCATGAGAGTCATTGCAAGCGCAAGGAGTCAGTCATCATCATAAGAGTCATTGCAAGTGCACGTGGCAAGTGCAAGGAGTCATGAGAGTCATTGCAGGTGCAACTTGCAAGCGCAAGGAGTCACGAGAGTCATTGCAAGCGCAAGTTTCAAGCGCAAGGAGTCACGAGAGTCATTGCAAGTGCAAGTTGCAAGTGCACGTTGCAAGTGCAAGTTGCAAGCGCAAGTTGCAAGTGCAAGTTTCAAGTGCAAGGAGTCACGAGAGTCATTGCAAGTGCAAGTTGCAAGTGCAAGGAGTCATGAGAGCCATTGCAAGTGCAAGTTGCAAGTGCAAGTTGCAAGTGCAAGTTGCGAGTGCAAGTTGTAAGTGCAAGTTGCAAGTGCAAGTTGCAAGTGCGTGCTCACGAGATTGACTTGCGAGGAGTTAAATCTCTTCTTGGGGCGGGTAGTGCCGACGACACATTGCGAAAATCGACCCTCTCTGGAGATTGGCGTAGTCGAGGTGCAAAAACTCGAGTTGTTTTTGCGTTATCTGCGGTGCTCGCGCGACCCTCTGCGGGGATCGGCGCGGCCGAGGTGCAAAATCTCAAGGTGTTTTTTTGCATTTTCTGCGGTGCTCGCGCGGCCCTCTGAGGGGATCGGCGTGGTTGAGGTGCGAAAACTCGAGGTTTTTTTTGCGTTTTCTGCGGTGCTCGCGCGACCCTCTGCGGGGATCGGCGTGGTTGAGGTGCAAAACTCGAGGTTTTTTTTTGCGTTTTCTGCGGTGCTCGCGCGACCCTCTGCGGGGATCTGCGTGGTCGAGGTGCAAAACTCAAGGTTGTTTTTTGTGTTTTCTGCGGTGCTCGCGCGACCCTCTGCGGGGATCGGCGTGGTCGAGGTGCAAAAACTCGAGGTTTGTTTGCGTTTTCTGCGTGGTCGAGGTGCAAAAACTTGTTTAACGACTTTTGCTGTTCGAACTGGTCCTCGGGAGTTGTCTCGTGGTCCGCGGGCGGGCTACGCAAGCAAAAGCCGTCATTTTTAAGTACGAAAGTAGTACGCGAAGTCCACTCCCGCAGGAGCTTGAAATCGCAAGTTTTAGCGAAAGTAGTACGGGAAGTGCACTCCGACAGCTCCGGCTGGAAAATCGCAACTTGCCCAAAGAAACTTGCACAGGCACTCGCGGGCAGCGATGTGGAGACTTGCACAGAGCAACTTGCGCAGAGCACTTGTGCAATGACACTTGCGCAGAGAGACTTGCGCAGAGTAACTTGTGCAAAGCACTTGCTCAGGCAACTTGCGCAGAGTAGCTGGTGCAGAGCAATTGCGCAGAGCAACTTGTGCAACATCTTGCGAAGAGAATTTTGCAGACTTGCGCAGAGCAACTTGCGCAGAGCAACTTTGACAGAGCAACTTGCGCAGAGCAACTTGCGCAGAGCAACTTACACAGAACAGCTTGCACAGAGCAACTTGTACAGAGACATTTGCACAGCGTCAGTTGCCAAGTTGCACAGAGCTTCTTGCACAGAGCAACTTGCACAAAGCAACTTGCGCAGAGCAACTTGCACAGAGCAACTTGCACCGAGCAGCTTGCACAGAGCAACTTGCAGGGAGCAACTTGCGCGGGGCAACTTGCGCGGGGCAACTTGCACGGAGCAACTTGCGCAGCAACTTGCACAGAGCAACTTGCGCAGAGCAACTTGCACAGACCAGTTTGCGCAGAGAAGCTTGCCCAGAGCAACTTGCGCAGAGCAACTGTCATCATGAGAGGCATTGCAACGAGTCGTCGTGCGAGCTAGTTGCAAGGAGTTAGCATCATGCTTCAGGAGTTTGACGCAAGGAGTTCTCATCATGAAAGAAGTTGCGGGGAGCTTGCGTTGGGCCAACCTCGCTTGCGATGTTACGCTTTCGGGCCAACCGTGGTCAAGCTGTTTTTTTTTTTCTCTCTCTCTCTCTCTCTCTCTCTTTGTCTGTCACTCTGGCTCACGTGGATGAGGATGCACGGGGGGCAGCTCCAGCAGCATTGACAAGCAGCTAGAATGGCATGCGTACTTCCACATAGAAACTGCAAAAAGAAACATTGTGGTCCTTGCCTGGGGGTTGTTGGAGGCCTTTTCTTTTGGGGCCTTCCGCCATCATTTGCAGTTTGTATGGTTTGGAGCTTGCGCCAGGATCCGGATTGCATATACCTCGACTGCAGCACATCACGTGGCTTGCGGGACAAGCTGTGGAGGCGATCCACTGACTTTTGCGGAGCTTGTCTAGACAGAGCGGCAGGCTTGGATGAACTTGACAAGCCAGGAGAGTGTTGAAGCACAAGGGTGTCAGAAGTAACCCCTCATGACTGTCATAGTTGACGCAAGTCTAAGAGCCTTGAGCTTTTTTTCTCGCGGTCGTCGGGCTCAGCATCTTTCGTGCCAGATAGGTTCTCATCCTGCTAGGCAAGCAAATGAAGCAATTACTGCCCGTGCTGGTCAGCCTGACCTGCCATGTAGGCAGCTCGTACAAGTTCAAGGGCGACCCTACCAGCAACCAAGAGTGGACTGATGTGGAGATCGCCCCTGAAGGTCCCGACCCGTTGGCGGAGTATGGGCCTCACGCAGACTTGTCGATGGCCCTGTCCTTGGTCCTTACGAACCTCTCGAACTACTCCGGCTTGATCAACTCGAGGGACGTGCCCCACAACGCAAACCTCACTTATTACTTTGGCGCGGATCCTCATCAAGACCTCTTGGTGCTCTACGACAAGGTCCAGGGTTTCTATGAGGTCCTGCACGAGGTCTTGGGTGAGAACGCCTCGCGCTATTGCCCATACCGTTCGCAATACTACATGCCGGCGTGTATTGAGATTGCTGCGTGCCTTGTCCAGCGCGATGTCCCCAAGTACATGCCTTTAGAAGCATATGCGCCGATTTTGGAGCAGGTGACGCGCTTCGAAACAATCATCTGGGAGGCCATCAAGCACGGCCTCGGAAGTGAGGACCCAAGCGAGATCGGCGCAGACTTGGACATTCCACAAGAGTATATCTGCGATGAGAATGATCATTCTCACGATCATCCCGCCTCCTTGCTGCAGGGCGACGTGTCGCAGACCTCGGCTGTTTCATCGGCGATGCACCGTGCAACCCGCTCCACACACCAGATCCTGGCGGAGCACGCCGCAAATACCTCTCTGGATCACACGGTGCAACGGCTGGAGGAGGCTTGGCATCCTGTGTGCAATGCGCTGGGCTGCGACCACACCAACTTTCTTGATATCCACCTGGCATCACATCGCCACTCCATGGCGCTGATGCAAGCATCTTCGACATCCCAGCTGCACGCTCACATCAAGAGCCGTCAGAAGCTCCACCTCAACATGGTAAGGTTCACCAACACCCACGGTGCCGCTTTCGCTGACCGGTTCTACAGGACGAGAAAGCCTTCCGGCACTATGCGGAGATCACTCGCCGAGCCGTGATGAACCACTTGCTGCCCATGCCCCTCATCTTGAACAACGAGACCAAGGCCCTGCGCTGGGTGGATCGTGTGGAGTTCGGCAAGTTCTTTGCAGACTGGCAAGAGCGCCGTCCGGGCAACGCCTCCAGTCACGCTGGGCGCTCAGCGGCCTCATAAATGTCATAGGCTCATAGACATGCGGGATGTAGAGGTTAAATCGGGATTTTCGTCTGCATGTTTTTTCTGAGGCGCTGCTGGCGTTGCAGGAGGAGATCTTGGCCGACGGATCAACCGAGGTCAGGAGCGTGAGGACGAGGAAGGTCGCCTGGAGCACCCCGACCATGGGCAGCTGGCCTTGTTGGAGGGCGAGGAGGTTTCCGAAGAGCTAATCTTTGGACGGCGGCGACGGCGTCGCCGCAGGAGAAGGAGCCGCAGGAGGAGACGAAGTCGCCGAAGGTGGTGGTCGGAGATCGTCGACTCCGCGGTGAGTGCCGTCTCGTCCGTGGTGCAGGCCCGTCAAGAACGCTTTTCACTCAACATGTCGCAACGTGTTTTTGAAAGTTTGGTCTAGATAGGGGCAAAACCATTGCATCTCATCCCTTTAAAGGACCCCCCTTATTCCTTTTGAATTTCAAGATATCCTGGGTACATATCCCAAGGGCGCCCAAACCATGCAGCCGTGTGTACTCAGCATGTGCATGTGGAAGGCGGTGGCCGACTTCATGGAGGCCGTCTTCGAGTGCTTTGGCGCAACAAGCCGTTACTCTGCAATTGGCTACTCGAAATCCTTTGGGACTAACGCCGGCGGAGGATTCGGGCTGGCTGCAGGGGTCGGAGCTGACTTGAGGAAGTTGATTCAGGAGGGGAAGCTTCCCAGTGCCGCCGTCTGCATTGGCTTTGGGATCACGGTTGGGCCTGGATCGGGCGGAGCCCGTGCCGGCGTGGGCGTCGGGGGCAGCTTCTGCTGCGGAACCAGCGGCTGCAGCATCGGCATCTCAGTCGGGGCTGTGGCACAGGTTTCTGTGAGCGGCATCGGTCCCGAATGCGTCTTCGGTAAGCACATGGGGCCGCTTGCGTGCAAACGCACTGAGGGCGTCTCGCTGATGCTCACATGCTGCCGCTACAACTTCCAGACTGGCTCCACCACTTGTCGCTGATGCACGTTTTTCAAGTGTCACCGTATGAAGCTCAGGTAGTTTTTTCAGAGAGCGGACGCCCGGCAGGCCCTGCTTTTTGTTCAGTGTTTTGGGCGGTTTTTTACAGAAACTCCTGATTTTGCAAGCAGCCTAACCCTGCCTTGAACACACGCACCAGGCAACGTCCGCAGCAAGTTGGGAAGCCTTGCAATGTTGAAACTTCAGGTTGGCAAGGGCTGTAGTTTTGCAACCTTGCCAGACTTGCAGCTTGCAATTTTGCACAGTTTTGCAGTGTTGGAGCTTTGGCAGACAGAGTTGCAGTTTTGCAGTCATGCCAAACCTGTTTTGCAACCAAGGCCTGCAGTGTTGGAACTCTGGTAGATTGGCGATTTTGCAACCTTGCCAGGTCTGTGTTGGGAAGCCTGGAGTGTTGAAACTTTGGCAGGTCTGCCGCAGGCCTGCAGTTTGGCAGACTTGCTGGGCAGTGGCTTGCAAAGTCTTGCAGTGTTGGAGCTAGGCCTCAGTGTTGGACCCATTCCAAATTGTATGTAGTGTGGCAGCCTTGCTTGCGCAGTGAGTTGTTGCAGTGTTGAAACTTTGGCAGGTTACCTTGCCAAGCCATTTTTACTGAGTTGGAAAGTGTTGTGCCAAGTTTGAAAAGCTCGCAGTGTTGGCCGACTCAGCCTCGCTTGGGCGCTGAGCTGCGAAGCCTGCAGTGGTGAAACCTTGGCAGGGAAGGGCTGCAGTTTTGCAACTTGCCAGGCCTGTTGGGGCTTGCCAGGTCTGTAGTTTGGCAGCCTTGCTTCGCCAGTGAGTTGCAGTGTTTTGCACAGTCTCGCAGTGTTGGAGCTTTTGGCAGACAGAAAAGTTTCACCACTGCAGGCTTCCCAACTTAGTGCCCAAGCAAGGCTGCCAAAGTATACAGGCCTTTGTTGCAAACCAGACTTGGCAGGTCCAACACTTCAAGGCGCCCAAGTACAGACCTGGCAAGGGTGCAAAATTGCCAATCTGCAAGGGTTCCAACACTGCATCAAGCCACTGCCCAGCAAGTCTGCCAAACTGCAGGCCTGGCAAGGTTGCAAAACTGCAGCCTTTGCCAACCTGCCTTGGTTGCAAAACAGGCTGCAAAGCTGCAAGCGGCAGGTTGGTAAGGGCTGCAGATTTGCAACTTGCCACTTGCTTGGACAGTGAGTTGCAGAGTGAAACACGGGCAGGTTGGCAAGGAATTGTAATGTTGAAGCGTTGGCAGGTTGGCAAGGGCTGTAGTTTTGCAACCTTGCCAGGCATGCAGTTTGGCAGACTTGCTTGGGCAGTGGCTTGATGCAGTGTTGGAACCGGGAATTTTGGCACCCTTGCCAAGTCTTGCTTGGGCAACAAGTTTTGGGAATTGCAACTAAGGCCTGTTTGGCAGCCTTGCTTGGGCACTGAGTTGGGAAGCCTGCAGTGGTGAAACTTTGGCAGGTGGGAAGGGTTGCAGATTTGCAGTGAGTTGCGGCGTCTTGCGGTATTGAAACTCTTGCAACCTTGCCAGGCGTGCAGTTTGGCAGACTTGCTTGGGCAGCGGGTTGGACCTGCCATCTGTTTTTGCAACTAAGGCCTGCAGTGTTGGAACTCTGGCAGATTTGCAATTTTGCAACCTTGCCAGGTCTTGTAGTTCGGCAGCCTTGCTTGGGCGCTGAGTTGGGAAGCCTGCGCTGGTGAAACTTTGGCAGGTTGGCGAGGGGGGGGGAGCAAAAAAAGAAAAGAAACAAAACAGGAGGTCTCTTTCTTTTTCGTTGTTTTTTCTCTCCCCCCCCCTTTCCAGATCAGAGCCAGGCAATAGTACGACCTCTTTCAACCGTCGTGCACGCAGAAGCAAGATCAGATGAACGAGTTCCTTCGAACGCAGACGCAACATCAGATGAAAGACTTCGAATGCAGCATGCTTTACTTCAGACAAGCAAGAATGACATCGTATCACGGCTTTCCCCCTGTTCCTAACTGTGGAAAAACAGGGCCGGTATAGCGTCGCTTTCTGTTTTTTTATGCCAGAGTTCAAAAAGGGCCCCGATTCTGCCAGCAATGTGCGCAGCAGCTGCAAGTAGGAGGCTGGCAGGCATGCCGCAAGCAGTGTTGAGCACAGCATAGACTGCTATAGAAGAGCTTTCTACTGATCGCGGCAGGCCATGTCCAAGTTGAGAAACTGAGGCTCACCGTGCTGAAGGTAGGTTAGACTGTAGCAATTTTGGCTGAGTGCTTTGAGTCTGATTGTGCAACGCAGGGGATGGATTTTACACCGTTGGACAAGGTTGGCTGCGAGCTTTGTAGTCGTTGGGTCTTCCTGGTCAGTGCGATGACTATCGTGCGTGCCCCATATTGCGGAGAGACTGCGTTGAGAGACTCCTAATCGCTTCTCATGTTAGGCGAGTGGCATCCTCATGAGCGCGCCGCAGATGAGCGATGGCACACCGCGTCATGAACGCTGCAGTGCTTGTGGGAGTGATCTTGTAGAATGCAAAGGCGCGCAGATGGCGTGAAGCGCTGTGCTTGTGCCGCTGACGTGTCCACAGCAAGCCATCATGGGCTGAGACGGAATTCGGATAGTGGAGCAAGTGGGGAAGGGCAAGAAGGGCCAGCAGACAAACCTGAAATGAAGCGAGAAGGTGAGCTGACAGGATATGGGAGATTAGGATCCCATCTCTTAGCATTTAGCCGTAACGTTTCCGGGTTCCACGGGTAGATTCTCAATGTTTCGCAACTGCTATCCACAGGATTAATGTTATGCGCAATGTGGTTAGTACTAGAAGTAATGGTGTTCATGATTGAACCAGACTCGATGATGCAGAAAACTGACTTGGGTCACAGATCCTTGCAGTTAAACGCCTTCCAAGATGTACCGAAGGCCATCTTCCGACTTTCTATGAAGTATTTCGTCGATGGCGTCATCAAAGTGTGACCGCCTCAAAGCACGCGGATGTTTTTTGCGTGTTCACTGGCAGACTTTGCCAGTAAAGCAATCAGTAGCCGTAGCGAAAACAACACCCAAGTAAGGTAGTGGTGCAAATTGTGACGTTAAGTTGTAAATGTAGTGGTATTGGTAACAGTAATCACAAAGGGTAGCAATGATGGACATGTAGCAGCTCCTATGACATCAAGAGTAAACGACGCCGTTTAAAAAAAACCGCTAAGATGATTATGCCACGGGGAAAGCAAGCGCAGCAGCGGTGATTAGCATGCTTGGTGAGTTCGGGCTGCAGCATGTCTTCGCTCCTCCGCAGGCAAAGCATGTGCGAACGTCTTGGCAGCTAGAGCCAGTGCTCGGCTGGCGGATGGTCAATACTGCGGCCCCAAACACATGTTCTGTTAAGGAGGGTGCAGCCGAGTAGCCCCGGGCAGAACCTACATGATTGTGGCGCCGCAGCACCAACTAATTTCAAGCCACTCAATGTCTCAATGTAGGCTCCAGCACGTATGATCGGCAGGGTTTAGAAGGCCTTGCAGAGGCAGGGCGTTGAGCTTGCTGATGCAGCTTGTGAAGCCTTTCGCACCGCCTGTGAAGTATCCACCGGCATTGCAGCGGGCACGGATCTCATTGCCAAATATCCAAGGCTTCAAAAATGATGCACACGGGTTGGCAGGAGATTTCCAAAGGTTTCGCAGTCATTGCACATGCGTTTAGAAATTGCATAAGCCTGGCTTCAGGAAAGGTCTGTGCAAGTTATTCCTGCGCCCGCTGCGCTCCAAGGTTGCATGTTCCGTGAGGCTGGACCCTGGTGTAGCAGTTTTCAAAGTAACTCCCTACTGTCGCAATCGTGTTTGTGAGTGTTATCTTCATGACTGATGTCATTGCGATGATGGTGAAGATTTCTGTGATCTTTTTAACTGCTGTTAACTGTGTTCATTCTCGCTACTATTACTATTGGTCCTACTTTGGTTGGATCAGCGCTCAGAAGCAAAGATAGCGCGTGTTAGTGGTAATGTTAGCAACGAGAGTAATTGTGTTAATAGTCATATTAGTATGTATTATAGTCGTCATCACAGCAATGATAGTAATCATGATAATTGCAACAAGAGTGATAAGTATGACAATAGAGTACCTAATAATAACAGCAATCATAGTGGCGGGAGGGAAAAACATCATAGTAAAAAAGTATTAATAGGAACAAGAATGATAACAGCAAAAAAAGTAATAACATTAATAATAGGAATCATAGTAATCATAGTACCATAGTAATAATAGTAATAATAGTAATCGTAGTAATACGAGTATAGCCGGCGAAGCCGGGAGGCGGAAGTTTCAAAACAGCATACAACTATAGGAACGATTTTGTGTTGTGTTTGTTGGCAAACAGCTCAAACTTCTTTCTTTGCTGTCTCCTTTGCGTCCCTGTTTCTGATCCCTTTGTTTGTTGTTGGCAACCAGCTCACTCCCTGTTTCTGACCCCTGTGCTTCCCTCGAGCTCCTTTTTTTCCAATGCCATCGCTGCGTGGCACGCATGTTGGCGCTGGGCTCGTTGCTGCAAGCGCATGGGTGGCCTTGCTGGCAGAGCACAATGCCCGGGAGCTGCAGCACACAGGCGCTTAGTTATTATTCAGTTACCTACCATTATTACTCGCTATTACGTTCACACACGTGAGCGGCGGCTGCGCCCGCCGGCAAGGCGTGGTGCTCAAGGCTGCGGCGCATTGATGCTTAGCTATTGAGCAGCCCCTGGTTGGGCGAGCTATGGCGTGGCACACTCACGATGATGCCTACGAGCTGCCTGTGACGGCGAGCTCATTATTGATCTATCTATCTATTTATCCAGTTATCCATCTATCTCTCTATCTATCTATCGATCTATCTCTCTATCTATCTATCGATCTATCTGTCTGTCTATCTATCTATCTAGATCTCTATCTATTTCTCTATCTAGCTAGTCTATCTATCTATCTATTTATCTACCTATCCATCTATCTAGCCAACTAATCTAATTATTCATCTACGTATCTATCCATCTAACTATCTATCTACTTATCTATCTATCTACCCGTCTATCTAGCTAGCTAGCTAGCTAGTTATCTGTCCATCTCTCTACTACCTATCTATCTGTCTTTCTTTCTTTCTTGCTTTCTTTCTTTCTTGTTCCCCACATCTTTGTGTGGGGTTCTTACTTTTTCCGCTCGTCGTCCGCGCGCCGCGTCTCCTCCTTCTCCCGCTCGTCTCCGTCTCACTCACTCACTCACTCACTCACTCACTCACTCACTCACTCTCACTCACTCACTTACACTCACTCAACTCACACTCACTCACTCACACTCACTCACTCACTCACACTCAGTCACTCACACTCACTCACACTCACTCACACTCACTCACTCACACTCAGTCACTCACACTCACTCACACTCACTCACTCACACTCACTCACACTCACTCACTCACTCACTCTCACTCACACTCACTCACTCACACTCACTCTCATTCACTCACTCTCATTCACTCACTCACTCACTCACTCACTCGCTCACTCACTCACTCACACTCGCTGACTCACGGCAGCTGTCTAGCGGGACAGGATGTTGTCGCGCGCGCGGCGGGGGGTGTGCGAAATCGTGGCAGGCGCAGCACTTTGGCGATGCCGTTGCGAAATCGTGGCAGGCGCAGCACTTTTCTTTCTTTCTTTCTTGTTTTTCTTTCTTTCGTTCTTCCTTCCTTCCTTCCCTTCCTTCCTTCGTGTCTGTCCATCCCTCTGTCTCTCTATCTCTCTGTCTATCTATCTATCTATCTATGTATCTATTTATGTATCTATCTGTCTGTCTATCTATTTATCTAGGTAGCTATCTATCTATCATCTACCTATCTATCTATCTATTTCTTTCTATCTATCTCTCTATCTCTATCTACATCTCTATCTAGCTATCTAGCTATCTTGCCTCTATCCATTCATCTATCTTGCACGATGTCTGTCTAGCAATCCATCTAGCTATCTAATTATGTAGCTATCTATCTGGCTGTCCTGCCATGAAATCTGCACAGCACCTTGCGAAATCGCTGCGCCTGCCACGAAATCTGTACCTGACCTTGCGAAAATGCTGCCCTGCCACGAAATATGCACTTGACCATGCGAAAATGCTGCCCCTGCCACGAAATCTGTACCCGACCTTGCCAAAATGCGGCGCCTGCCACAAAATTCAATCCCTGCGAAACCTCCGTGTTGCTATTACAGTGGGCCCCGCTCCGAGACCGTTCCAAACCCGCTCCGGGACCGTCGTCGGACAGGCGTCGCGACCGGGGTAGCTTTCAGCCAGCCGGAGAAGCCAAAACCCGCAGAGGGTTGCTCTTTTTTGTGATTTCTATTCCCCCGCCACACGCGCACGCATGTTTTCTCGCATGCATCTAGTCTTCCTAAATCTCATCTTTGCGCAAGCTGCCCTCAATTAGTATCCGTAACACGGAAGTTCCTTTTAAACTTCCTTTGACTAGTAATAATAATATTAACAGTAATAATAGTAGTAGCAGTAGTAGTAGTAACAGTGCTAATGCTGATTACAGTCATAGTAGTACTAGTAACAGTAGTAATAGTAGTAAGAATAGTAATAATGGGAATAGTACTAATAACAGAATAGTAACAGAAGTAGAATAGTAACAGAGTGTGACAATATCGGCAACGAAAGAAACAGCAGTACTAGAAGTCATCGAATAACAGCATTAATAATTCAAGAAGACAGTAATGATATTATACTGATGAGTAGTAGCGGTCATAAATGTAATAATAGCCATCATAGTCGTAAGCATAGCGGTCGTAGTGATAGTTAACAACGTCAAGACTAGTAGTATTAGCAACAATAGTAACAACATAACAACAGTAGTAATGTGGTGATGACCATAGTCTTGATAATAACAACAGTGCTAGTAGCAACAGTAAAAACATGGCTATAATAGTTGTGCTGGTAAACACCGTAGTTTTCGTAATTTGTATTAACAATGGTAATAGCAACAAGAAGGTTAACAAGAGTGAAAAGTATCGCAGAGAAAATGAAATACATGTCACAGGCATCGTACGAGCTCCAGCGAAACCAATACAGGCCATCCCCGATCCATCGAGTGCAGTGGTCTTGATTTTGACATCAATTTGCTGGCGAACAGCAGTTCCCGTGGTTATGCCTTGAAATTTATGTCAAAGAACTTTGCCCTTCCTTGCCATTCGGGGAGGTCGTTCGCTTCTGCCGGCCGGCATTCTTTGAGACGTGCAGATGTGCTTTTGATTTTCCCCAGCTCGCATCCACGGAAGCAGGAAAATATCGGCCCAGTTCTCAGATTTGCCCGCAGGCGCAAGCAGATTGCACTTTTAGCAACAAGGCACCCGTTCCGACCCAAAGCCTGTTCGCATCTGTTGCCGGTTGCCGCCAGGACAACAGTGCCGAGGCCGGGGACATTTCAGAAGCTGAACGGGTGCTGAACACATCGGCGACGAAGAAAGACATGCAGGTGGTCATGCATGCGCCGCTTTCGCAGCACGTTGGTTGCGGCAGGTGTGGTGAATTTGAGCTCAGGAAAAGTGCAGCTGACAGATCCATGGAAGTGGAATGATGTGGTGACTAAGCCTGAGTTAAAACAACAGCTAAACAAGTTTGTGGCAGAGGCAGGAGTGTTGTTTTTAAACAAATAGGTCAGATTCACAAGTGCTTTGGTGAAATTCTCTGTGTCGCATGTTTGTCGTGGTAGCGGTCCAGGCCAAAGAAGTCAAGAAGGCATCGGAGGAAGCCATCCGCTCGTTCCGCACACAACGACCAACGGCTCAGAACGCAGCCGCGGAAGCGACCGACTCTGCCCGCCTCCTTCGCCCGGCTTGCCTTCGCCTCCTTGACCTTTTCCTTGGCCCTTTTCACTTTCGTCTCCTGCGCCTCCTTCTTCGCCTCCTGCGCCTCCTCGGCGTTGCCAGTTTGCAGGGCCATTGCCACCTGCTGCTGGGCCGCCGCCACGGGGCAAATCCGAAGATTGCGTTTGTGCAGAGCACAGCAATTGTTTTGGACTTCAGCTGGCCAAAATGCATTTGCGCAAATTTGCGCAGACTGCAGAGCCTCCTGTCTTCATAGGTTTCAACTGGCCGCATTGTTGGCAGACGTGAACCGAAACAGTGTGGAGGCCCATGAATCGATGGTTGCCCTTCCTTGCCATTCGGGAGGTCGTTCGCTTCTGCCGGCCGGAATTCTTTGAGACGTGCAGTTGCGCTTTTGATTTTCCCCAGCCCTACGGAAAAGTTGTCTGTGGGGGGGCTGAAGCCCTGATCACATCCACGGAAGCAGGAAATGCAAGATTGCGCTTGCGCAGATTGCGTTTGCGCAGATCCTGTTTTCATAGGCCTCAGCTGGCTGCATTGTGCATTGTTGGCAGGCTCGGTGTGGAGCCGCATGAACGGATGGTTGCCTTTTCTTGCCATTCGGAAAGACCTTTGCCGGCCGACATTGATTGAGAGACGCCGTTGGTGGTTGTAAGTGTGGAGCCCCAGCAACGAATGATTCAGCATAACCAAGCATCCCCTGCTTTGCGTCCACGGGCAGTTTTCCTGCTTGATTGTACGGTGTTTTGTTTTGGCTGATGTGTCACGTTTGCTCCGTGTTGCCCCTGTTTCATTGTTTCTCCTAGCTGAACATGCTTTTAGTGGAGAAGGCTGCCCTCATCGCATCCACAGAACCATCCAATCATGAAGTCCGAAGATCGCCGGCAGAGAGCAGAGCTCCTTACGTTGACAGCATTGTTGCGGACGTGGTTGAACTCCGTGTGAGCACCTGCAAACGGGTGGCAACCCCATTTTTGCCTTCATCCCGATATGTTTTTTGTTATGCGTGGCCTGCAAGAGCACGGTGCTGCTAGTTTGATTGATATGAGGACGCTCCATTTGGCAGACAGCGGGCCGACATTTGAACTTACCAAGCATCCCCAGCTTAGTATCCATCCTGATGTGCTATTTCTCCTGAACGAATTTTCGAAGGTCGACCAGCCCAAAGTCCGCAGAGGGTCGCGCGGGGCGATCTGAAAATCGCAAAAAACCACGGTCGACCAGCCCAAAGTCCGCAGAGGGTTGCACGTGCGTTTTGAAAATCGCAAAAAACACGAGTTTTTGAAGGTCGGCAGCCCGAAACCACGACAGGGCCACGAAAAAACGCTCGCCAAGTAGAGGCTCCAAAATGATGGCCCTGCCAGCAAGCGTAGGTCCGAAAAAGTTTAGGGTTTATTGGCTGACAGGGCCAACGCTTTGGAGCGCCGAAAAAGCTCAGTTCACTAGCCGCAGAGCAAGCCCCTTTAAGCTCTTGGAAGCCTCGAAAAGCCTCCAGGAAGCTCAGGCAGCCCCGCAGCCGGGAAGCTTCCGGGAGTCTCGTAAAAGCCCCGGAAGCTTCGGGAAGCTCTGGGAAGCCTCCGGGAAGTCGGGAAGCTCCGCGAAGCCCCGGAAGCTCTGGCAATTGCCCGGGAAGCTCCGGGAGCCTAACCTTCGGGAAGCCGCGAAAACCTCTGGAAGCTGCCGGGAATCAAAAAGCTGCGGGATTTGCGGCCGGAAGTGGCCAAATTGCCAGATCTTCAGATCTGCGCATGTGGCCGCTTCCGGTTGATAAAACGGCCATTGCGGCCATTTTGCCATCGGCTTTGATAAATTAACCATTGTTTATAAAACGGTCATTGCGGCTGGCCGGCCTTGATAAAACGGCCATTGGCTTTGCTAAAACGGCCATCGGAGCAGGGGCCGTGACCAAACGGCCACCGGCTTTGCCAGCCCTTGATAAAAATGGCTCGGCCTGGCCGCTGATAAGCTCCTTACACAGGACCATATAAAAGCAGAGATCTGCACATTTGCACATTGTGGCCAGGCCGCTGCCGCCCAATCACATCAGCCGTGGCCTAAAACGGCCATTGAGTAGTCGGGGGCCTTGCCTAGCAAATAAATTGCTTCATACATACACCCCCCCTACATGTTTTTTCATCTTCCATCTTCTACCCTTGTTTGTTTTCATAATTTTTCTACATTCCTTTCTGTCCATCTCATCCGTTTTTTCTCATCATTTTCCAAATGTTTGCCATCCTTTTCTCCTTCCTCCCCGCCTCATTCATTTCACCAACTACCCTTCAAAATGTCATTTCCTCAATCTCCTCACCTCATCCATTTCAAAAAAAATAGATTTTGCAAAATATATTGCAAAAAATATTTGTCAGCAAAAAATATTCGAACTGTCTAAAAACGATTTGTCCATTTCTCGGACAAAAAATAGAACAGCAACAACATCACTCCCCTCCTTCGTTTCATCACTTTTATCATATATTTTTTTGGGCGTGGTGCTCCTTGTAGGATTTTATCTTCAATATATAAAACGCTATACTTACATTATAATTATAACATATAAGGGTATAAATGTTATTATTATAGTATGGTTATGAAATTAATAATAGCTACCAACACTTTCATTATCGCTAACGTCTTCTTCGCTTTTGTAGAAGTCTTCAGTGCCTAATATATGATAAAACCGGATATGCCATTCTGCTTCTGTTCTAAATGGCATCATTGATAAAAGTGCTCTCATAGCGTCATAATATTGACTTGTCAGTATTTTTCTATCATTAATGTTCATATCATCAATATTATTAATCAACCATAGATGCTTAAACTTATATTCAATATTAAATATGTAAGAATAATCGTAAAATGTTTTTAATTCGAAGTATATTTCATATTCAGATTTTTTACCATCTAAATATTCAGTCCAAGACATTATCCAGACTGGATTTCTTTTTACCTTTTCCCAAGTTGGAAAAGGGTGTTTAATGATATCGTTATACCTGTAAGGACATATATCATAACAGTTATATGACATAATATTCAATCTAATTTCTAATTGTAAATTGTTAAGTTCCATTTCTATTATAATGTATAGTGTGTATTTTTTAAATATTTTTTTTACAAGAAATAAATTTAAATATTGAAATATAATTATAACATACAATATTATATTATGATTATAATTTCAGTTCAGGATAATAATTTAATTGATATATCTTACCTCTTTCATACATCATTTTAGGAATAATATTAATATCTATCACCATATGTGATTTAATGATTTTTTTTTACATCAAACCCTCGTTTTCTTTGATAAAGCAATGCCCATAATATGTAGTCAATAATTTCATACTTTTCTTACTGATTTTCATAAGAGCTCTAACATAATCATGAGGTGGTATTTTATACACAGTTAAACATATCAAAATGTCATCTTCAGCATTTCTTTCATTAAACCTTTTAATGTCCAAATTATATTCGATTGCTTCTTGGTAATATCTCCAATTTCTACAAATTTTACATAAATTTTCTTTACCCAAAGAATAATCAATAATATTATTAACTATTCCATTTGGTAAATTCAATTTATATAATTCCATATTTTCTTTTTTGAAGTGGCAACCTGTTTTGGCAGCTGATTCGCATCGGATAACTTCTCAACAAGGCGCCATGAAGCCCACCAAGCAGAGACTCATGGCCACGCAGCAGGGGCCGATGAAGGTGGGTCGGATCCCCAGCCGTTCCTGGTGGTTTTCCCATCTTGCGCGTAATCTTGTTAGACAGCTTCTAACAAAAAGATTGTTTTTGTAGGGGGAGGGAAACACTTGTTGAATGCTGACCAAGCTGTAGCAGGTGCTGCCCTGCTGATTTCGGTTTCCACCATTTCTATTATAATATATATATAGTTGTTATTTATTTAAATGTTTTTACAAGAAATAAAATTAAATAGTGAAATATAATTATAACATATAATATTTTACATGTTATTATTATAGTATGATTATAATTTACGTTCAGGAAAATAAGTTAATTGATGATTATTAAATTGTGTATATATCTTACGTCTGTCATGCATCAGTTCAAAAATAATATTGATGTCTCTCACGGTATTTTTCACATTAAACTTTTTGCTTTCAATTTCTGATTTAATGTCTTCTTTTACATCTTCTCCTTCTCTTCTATGATATACCAATATCCATAAAATGTGTTTAATCAGTTCATACTTTTTCTTACTGATTTTGAGAAATTCTCTAACATAACTATAAGGTGGTCTTTCATACACAGTTAAAAATATTATAATGTCGTCTTCAACATTTCTATTATGTCTTCTTTTCAGATTTAAATGACATCTGATTAATTCTTGATTATCTCTCCATTCCTGACAAATTTTACATTCATCTTCTTTGCCCAAAGCATACCAATAATATTATTGATTATTCCATTAGGTAAATTCAATTTATATAATTCCATGTTTTCTTTTTTTAAGTGGCAACAGTCGTAGCATTTTTTATTGATATAATTATTGATTTCGGTTTCCACCATTTCTATTATAATATATATAGTTTTTATTTCTTAAAATACTTTTTTCCAAGAAATAAGTTTATACCTTTAATAACTCATGTCTCAAAAATGCCCTGTCATAATTTTCAATATAATAATATTCCTGTCCTAACTTCTTTTCAATCTTTGCTATTTTGTAGGTTTGTTTAGTCCATGCTCCTACTCTCTCCTTTTCATTTGGTCTCCTTTTCCTGAATATCTTAACTTCATTTCCTACATTTAAATCTGGATAAACTCTATTTCTTTTGGCTTTCATACCTAAGTTTAAACTCACTTCTAATTGATGTTTAGGCTTTCTTGCTTCTGACGGTGTTAAGCCGTGCGAAGTGTGCTTTATTCCATTGTTATAAGTTAATATAATCTCGTGTATGTAGTCTGCCCATTGAATATCCTTTCCTTTTTTCTCATCGTTTTCAACCCTCTTATACAAGCTATCTTTAAACGTCCTTATCGCCCTCTCCGCGAATGCTGGGTGACTTCTGGTTCTGTGCAGCTCTATTTTTTCACCCTTCAAAAAATCTATAACACTTTGATTGTTATAAGCTCCTTCATCGTCAATATAAATTAGTTTGGGTTTTCCACCCATTTTTTAATACATTCCATCAGTCCTGCTAAATGTCCGCTGGCTGTTTTGACATAAGCGGGACAACAACCATATACTTAGAAAATATGTCAATACACATCATACCAACTTTCATTTTTTGTTTAGGGATATCATGAATGAAAAATAAATCAATTTGAAACTCATAATATGCGTTAGGAGCTACAAATGAATTCTGCCCTCTCGGTTTAGCTTTCTGTTCTACATTCTTCCTAAAAAAATCATTAATATCGTTTATAGTTATTGTGTTATCCTTTTTTCTTGCTTCTTGTAAAGTGCGGTTCTTTGACCCGAAGCCTCCCTTATCATAATAAACATTATTAATAATATCTTGCTTAGATGCCATATAAAATAAGATAGATATTATTTTTCCCGGCGATTACAGTTTAAACAGTAAGATATACAGTTTTCCTTATGATGGGCATAATCGTTGTTTATTCTTTGGGCTGTCATATTACTATTTATTACTCCATTATTTATTTCTATTTCAAACTCTGAACTGCATTTATTACATCTGGTATTAAGCCTGTCAAATAACCATTTGACATCAATATATTTTTTGTTGTCTATCTCTTCTCTCTGCTTTCATGTCTTGTAATTTATATTGTTTAATCTTATGTTCTAAATATCTGGTTACTTGTGCTTCATTTAAATCAGTATCATCTATGTCTGCATTGAAAAACTTGGCTTTATTGATATCTCTGCACCGTGTAATCGCTGTCCAAATCCACTCACGGCTGACCAAATGTGATTTATCCCATTCGTGTATAGTAATGCTTTTATCTACAGAAGCCCCCTGAGACGAATGACATGTAGCACAATACGCATGTATAAAGTGCTTGTCTAAAGTCGTGGTGTTTGTCATGAATATAGTTTTACTTTTGATATCTTGGATTTCTACTTTCCAATTGTTAAAACCCTCTAGGCCCCGTGCCGAAATTGGGAAGCTGTTCTGAGGTCCTTGTTGGTGTTGCTTCCCAAGTTCCATTGATCGCCATTTGGCTCAAGACACAATTGAGGTTCAAGATCTGATGTGTAGCTGCAACCATACGTGATCGGCATTGATAGCGAGAAACACTTCGCTTGCGCTGCATTTGTCTGGACCACTGTTGTAACTATCCTTCCTTCTCCCTTACAACATTTACACGGGTTCGGCTATAACGGCATCGTCCGTATACACCTTTCCACGTGGTTGGTATTACAGCTTGAGGGTTCGGTGCATAGCGTCCCACGGGACGTCACCTTGCCGTCTCTTGACAGGTTATCAGCCGTAACTACAAGCTCTACACTGGACAGGGAGACAGCTGGTTTATTGCGGGTACAGGGACAATAAAGGAACGATAACCTACACAGTACAATGGCATCTTCAGCGAGCCCAAGTACTGCAACTTTTGGGAACAGCAGCTCAGATGGATCCAATGGATTGATGGCTCTTCCTGCGGTGATGGATATGATCGCAGATTCACAGGATGAACCTGGGAGCGGAGGTTCCGCGCTATTCAGCGACATATCCACTCCCACAAGATCATGGAAGCAGATCGATGTTCATCAGGAGTCGAAGAAAAGAGAATCCCCACCGAGAAGATCATCATCTTCGCCTGCGACACCACGGACGTCGCAGAAGGGCGTGAGATCGACATCGAAGGGTGGGAGGTCAAAATCACCCACCAGTGCAGATTTTCGCGCCGTGATCAAAGAGAAGAATAAGATGGAGGTGGAGATCGGGGAATATCAAAAGACACTTGATGAAATGTCGGCAGCTATGGCGAATCTTCATCAGGAAGATTATGGAAGCACCATCCGGATCCAGGAGCTGGAAAGACGATGCGAGATTGCCAGCAAGCAGTCGGGACATCTAGTGAGTCACCACCAACACCACATGGCTGAGGCATGGCGCAAGTTTGAGGAGGAAGCCCAACAGATGCGCAAGGTGGAAATGAACGCATTCCAGTACGGGGAGAAGAAAGACATGGAGTCGAATATTATAATGCAACAGATGAGACAAGCTGAAGGAACTATCATGGAGCAGAAGCGGGAAATTGCATTGATGAAATCCTACATGGCAAGCGAGAAGTCGGCTGCGCAGGAATCAGCTATACGTGCAAATCAGATACACCGTGAAGCTTCACAACAGATATCAGTTTATCAGCAACAGATCAGAGGCATAGAATCTTCCACATCTATCGAGAAGTTCAACGAGGAGGAGATGGTCCAAAGCCTGAAATCACAGTTGGAACACGCACTCGTCAAGCGCCCCGAGATGTACTCTATGGAGGACTCCAGGGAACAGTTGATGGTGAAACTGAATGACGTTACAGTATTTGCGGAACAAGAATCAAAGAGAGCGGATTGCTTGCTTCGCGAGAAGGAAGAGATCGTCAAACAGTATGAATCCGACGTGTCGATGAAGGACCAGATGATTGCTGTCGAAGGCGGTCATCGTCAAGATGCGATCTTGGAGTTAGCCCAGGTCAAAGAAGCAAAACAAGAAGAACGGTGCACGATGGATGAGAAGTCGAAGGAGGCTGAGTACTGGAGATTGACAGCTAAGGGGATGTACGATGAGTACCTCGAAGAGATGCATGAGCTTCAGGGACAACTGAAGGTGAGGGAGGCAACGCTCAAGCAAGAAGAGAGTTTTGTTCGCCAACTCGACGCTGACAACGAGGAACTGCGTGCACATAAGAAGCTGGAGACACAGGAAGCCTCCAGCAGCAAAGATGGACATCGTGAACGAGCAGTAGTGAAACGCGCTGAGGGGGGATCCCAAGCTAATTCAAATAGGGTAGACAAGAAGGTGGCTGGGTTAGTCCCGTCATCGTCTTCGAATTTGACCCCCAATTCGTCACTAATGCCAGGTTCGATTCTCTTTCCGTCTTTCGGTGATCCAATGATCGATGTACACCTATCCCAGATGCAAGGGGTTGTTGGGCACGTCCCACAATCCACTACTACGACTGGTGGTGGTGATGGAGGGGGAAACAACGGTTCTACGCCCCCATTGGATTACGGTGGATTCCCGCCTAATGGAAACAGGCAGGGAGCGAACCGACGTCAGTTGAGCCTCACAGGTGGCGGAGGAGGACCTCCGGATGACCCACCCGACGATGAAGACGGGGACGACGACGACGAAGAGGATGAAGAAGAAGAGGAAGAAGAAGAGGAAGAGGATGACAATCGGACACGGAGGAGACGAAGAAGATCGAGAGATGATCGGGAAATCAAGAACGATAGACCGAGGATCTCGAGGAAAGAGGCTGAGAGGGTATCCATTCCGGCTTGGCCAAAGATCCACCAACTTGATAACTGGAAGATGCAACTGCTGATGAATGTTCTGAGCGCATGTGCAGATCCAGATACCGATACATGGACAAAATGGTTGGAACAGGCTCTTGGGTTGAACCCAGACCTGAATGCGCTTAGCGATTCAGGTGGCGACAGATTTGCTACGATAGATATTAAGATGGCCATGGGCATGCAGAACATGCTGAAACAAGCACCTGACGAAGCCAAGGACGTATACCTCGATGCTACACGACACTCTGAACTACGGCATCAACAAGGGGTGATCGTGAAGGGACGAGAGTTGGTGGCATTGGTTATGCAATCATTCAGAACATCCGATAGAACGGACCTTGTCTACCACATCGAGCACCTATTCAACCTTGACTTTTCTGGCGACAAGAACTTGGTTATGTTCAGGAACAAATGGTATGATTTGCTGCTGAAGATGAGGAGCGAGGACAGGCCCAGTAAACTGGCTCTCAGAGACATCCTTTACAGGAAGATCAAAGGGAGCAAGAAGATGGAGTTCGGCCTCAATGCCTACCATAGACTACCGGACAAGCATCCTCAGAAGACGTATGAATTCTTATTGGCGTTGATCGACCATCAGATCAAGGCGGATCGGGAGGATCTGATGCTTGACATGAAGGAGAGGTCGGTCAAGTCAATGATGAAGTCAGGCGGCAAAGATGCGGCTCCAGCCACTGGCAAACAGGAGAACCAGGGTGGCAAGGGCAGAAAGGGGAAACCCGGCGGACCTGATGCTGCTCCTGTGCTCCCAAAAGCCAAGGCAAAGGGCCACGCTGGCAAGAACGGCAAGTCCGACGGTGCCAGCGACAGAGGCAAGAGTCCGGGCGGAGGCAAGGACAACCCCTGCTGGTACCACTTCAAATCAGCGAAAGGGTGCGTGAAAGGAAATGAGTGCACATTTTCCCACAGCAAGAAGACGGAGCACAAGCTGGAGAACATGCCCAAGGGGAAAGGAAAGGGTAAGTCCAAATCCAGGTCGTCATCACCAAAGAGGGAGGATGGAGCATGCTTCGCGTTTCAGAAGGGGAAGTGCGACAGGGGGAGTGCTTGCAAGTACAAGCATGAGCTCATCAAGAACAATTCAGCTCCTGCAACGTCAAGCGACAAGGCGCAAGCCAAGTCGAAGGCCGCTGCCAAGGCCGCAGCGCCAGCTATTGCAAGGAGGACCATCGCGATGCCTGCGATAGTCCTGAAGCAATCGGCTCCTGCGGGAAAGGTCAGCTTCAAGAAGGACGTTGACCAAGTCGAACCGGATGAAACCGAGACTATCTACCACGAGCACGATGACGACGCGATGAGCGAATCATCGAGATGGTCTGGCGAGTCCGAGATCCCCGAGAAAATGGTGTGGTTCAAGGAAGTGCTCGACGTCGACGAGAATGGGGAGATCACCTACCTCGAAGACGAGAGAAGGCAATGGGAACGAAAAGGAGAATGGTACGGTTATGAGGACAATGAGAATGAGCCTTATCAGTACGTGTACGTCGACGAGAAGAAGTTCAAGAGCAGTGATCATCGTGAATTATCAGCCTATCAAGTACAACGATCATTGATAAGAGCGAAAATACTGAGAGAAGTGGTGAATGATATATATATGAAGCACTACTTCCCAGTGACCAAGGAGAGCAGCATAATGTTCGAGTATGATCAGAACAAGCGAAATCAGGGAATCGGCTGTCGACTGGAAGAAGCAGCATGGTATGCCGAAGAACGTTTTCGCCATGTCAACGTGCATCAGCAAACGGGTGAAATGGTTGATGGACACCGGATGTGGTCATGATCTCATCGGACGAGCCAAGGCGAAGAGCCTGGGTGTCGACATCGTGAAAGATGATGACGAGATCGTATTCCAGACCGCGAATGGTTCCACTTCCACGTCCGATGTGGCCAAGATAGTCGTGGACGAATTAGACGAGACTGTCGAGCCGCACGTGTTGGATGAGACACCCACGGTATTGTCAGTAGGGAGGAGATGCATGAAGATGGGTTATGCATTTCACTGGATGCCTGGTAAACTACCTTTCATGGTTACACCAAAGCAGGGATTCGTACACTTGCAGGTCAAGGACGACATCCCGTACCTCGTGAGTGATGGTAAGCTTCGGAGTAACAGGCATCGCCCTACGATAGACGACCTCAAGGAGCACTTTTCGGAAGTATTGGCGATGGTAACGAACGACGAGGCAGATCAGGGAGGTGACGACGAAAACGACGTCACACCCGCCGCTGTCGGCGAGTCCGCAGAGGCCGAGGGCGAACACCATGATGGGGCATTCGACTTCGGGCCACCCGGAGGAGCCGGTCCGGTACGTCCGCCTCCCGTAGCTGAGGAAATACCCGTAGATGTTGGGTCAGTCCCACATCGACATGGTGATGCCGAAGCTCACGAGGAAGAGGTTGATGAAGATGATCCAGATGCCGGAATCGAGGTTGATGTGTACGAAGGATCATCAATAAAGAGAAAAGTGGGGGTCCTCAAGAAGGACGCCAACTCCATTGCTCATTTGCTTACCCACAGGTACCGAAACCCTTTCTGCGAATCATGCGTCAAAGCAAAGATGAGACACTTCAGATCGCGAACGGGAGCCTTCAAGAGGGAGGTAAAGACGTTCGGAGACCTGGTGACGTTCGACTTCGTGACGGCATCAGGAGATCACGAAGTGGAAGGCAGGTATGCGCTCATCATCCGGGACATATATACCGGAATTATCATGGCCTATCCAACCGCGAGAAGAGTCACCGACTCCGTCGTCAGGGCCATCAAGCACTTCTGCGGGAGGAGGAAAATCAAGCAGGTATATTCGGATGATGGCCCAGAACTGATCAATGCGTGCGTGGAGCTGAAGCTGAACCACGACCTATCGCTGCCTGGACGACCGCAGAATAATTCCCTTGCTGAAAGGACAAATCAATTCATCATTGACCAGACTTCGGCTTGTCTTGTACATGCCGGTCTACCCACGTGCTATTGGGTGCAGGCCATCACCACTCTGTGCCATCTCATGAACATCGAAGAGGTGAATGGATCGAGTGCATGGATGAGGCTGCATGGCGAGGAGTTCAAGGGCGAGAAGATACCATTTGGTGCGCTAGTAGACTTCAAGCCGAGTGAAGCACGAGGGGGGAAGAGGGAGACGTTCGAACCAAGAGGGGAAACCGGTATATTTGCTGGATACGTGTTGAGCACCGGTATGCATTGGGCAAACAAGTATCGTGCTTGGGCACTTACTGCATTTGCGGGCGCAGAGCTGAACATCAAGAAGGCAAAGGTTCCACCCCGGTTGAGAATGCCACACCAGACGGAGAGGATGATACTAAAATCTCCTCTGACATTCCCAATACAACAGAAGTACAAGGTTGCCAACGAAACGTTGGAAGGAATAGAGATGTCTGTCGACGCAATCGGTCTGGATGCGCGTGACCGCCTGATCGAAGATGAGGACTACGAGCCTGAATTGTTGCAGAGTGACGAGAAGCGACTGCTTGACGATGAGGTCGATCAGATCGCTGGTCTACTGCTCGACGATGGCCCGGAGGTACTCGCCGGAGGTCGGGGGGATCATGCAGGAGAAGAAGATGCTAGACCGAGCTCTTCAAGAGGTAAAGGAGATGGACATGCCAAGGGCGATGAGAAGGTTGCGAAATCCGACCTTCCACACGTGTCAGTTGGACTACCTGGGGATGGCGTCACGTACGTCAACGACGATGGCAAGGAGGGTAAAAAAAACAAGGCCGGAAGACCGTATCCTGTCGGGAAGGACGGATTCAGGTTAATGAAGACATCGAGACCTCCGGAGTTCACTCCTGAAGAATGGAAGATGATGAGTAAATATTACACCAAGGAAGAGAAGGCCGAAGTGAAGGGCGGTGGCAAAAAGAAAGAAGAGGATCCCAAGAGTAAAGAATCTGAGATTTCCGCGCCGGCAGAGGCACGGACACTACAGATGCCCGGTGGTAAGAGAATTCGAGCGATGCTTCGGAACCGCTGGGGTGGAGTAGAATGGCAGTACAATTGGGGATTACGGAAGAACATATCAAAGATCAAGAACCCAATGGATGGGAAGCACTTGGCTGAGCTTGAATGGGTCAGGATTGTTGTAAATCCTGTCGACGGAGTGGTTGTTCTCATGGATTCCAAGCAGTCCCAAGACGTCTTGAGACGAAACGTTCAGCTTGAGAAAGAGTTTGAGTGTCTGGTAGTAATTTATGCCTGGAAGTTCAAATCTGAGGAGCGATCAAAGTCGACTCCAAACTGGACGAAGGCGGTTGCATCAGTCATGGATAGTCAGAATGACGAAGCTGAGACGACATCGGGGACAGATCCAACGGTCGACGAATCGACGGATCTTACCTGGTATGAATGGGAGGAATCCGCTGAGGTAGTTTCTGGAAAAGTGCCACTCGCGATGCCTGCGATAGGCGAAAACGGTGAAGCCAAGAAATACCCATCGATGCCGTGAGTGACTTCTGAGCAAATACAGCACAGAGAGAAAGCTGTGAAAGTTGTGCGTTTCTTCGACGCTTTAGTATCCAGGCCGGTCGGCCGGAAAGAGATGTTGACCAACCCTGATGCGTTGGCATCGATGAAGAAAGAATGGTCGGGATTAATCGACCAGGGCGTCTTCGATCTTGGCGCGGTACGTGAATATGACGCCGTAGCCAAGGAGGCAAAAGCTAAAGGGGAAGAGATACACATGGCTCGCGCACATGGCATTTGCGTTGAAAAGCACTCACAGTTGCCTGTTGGTGATCCTAAGAGGAAGTTCAAGGGTAGAGGCGTGTTGCTGGGGAACCAAGTGAAGAACCAAAGCTTTGAGGCTGCGATGTTTCATGATTTGGGGAACTCTCCTGCTTCATTTGAAGCCTCGCGTTGGGCGGATTTTCTGGGTTGTCATGATGGCTGGGATGTGCAGATGGCCGACGCTGTTCAAGCGTACATACAGGCCACCTTGAGAGGCACGCCGTGTTGGATTGAATTGCCACCGGAGGCTGTGCCAAGTGAATGCAAATGGGATAAGTACAGAAGACCAGTCGTTCCGTTGAGGAAGGCGCTGTACGGACACCCAGATGCGGGAACATTCTGGGAGCAGCACTGCGATGAGTCGGTGCGTGCCGTTGGTTTTGAACCCATCGGCGAAGAATGGCCTTCAGTGTACATTCATGAGAAGCTCCAGCTTGTTCTGGTAGTGTACGTCGATGACTTCAAAATGGCAGGGCCGCAGAAAAACCTTGCCCAAGGGTGGAGCATGTTGCGTACACGTTTGAAGATTGAGCCCGAGACTGGACTTGACATGTACCTTGGTTGCAATCAAAGCAAGGGGAACGTCACTCTCGGGAACGGACACCGAGTAACAACGGTGACCTATGACATGGAACAGTTCCTACGTTCCTGTGTCGACCGCTATCTTGAGGTGGCGGGCGACGTGAAGTTGAATAAGGTTGTCACTCCTGAGTTGCATGAAGAAACAAAGAATCACGTCTCACGGAAGCCTGCCAGAGAGGGGCCGTCAGTCGTGTGCAATTGGTGTAACAATCTTGTGCCCACCGATGGTTCTGCCACAGTGCCGGACCAGCGGGGAGGGACTCCTGAGTTGGCCATGAAGGAGCCCGTGCGTGGACACCTTGCTCCGCATGCCGCTAGCGTACTGATGAAGTTGCTGTACGGTGCGCGGATTGCTCGCTTCGCTTTGTTGCGGCAAGTGAATCGCCTAGCACGGAACGTGCATAGGTGGACTGACTCCGATGATCGGGGTTTGCATCACTTGATGTGCTATGTGCATCATACCAAACATTGGCGCATGGTCGGTTGGGTTGGAGACCCTATGGACGATGTGCACTTGGCCTTGTATGCGGATGCTGACTTTGCGGGATGCATTGACTCGCTGCGTTCCACCTCCGGAGGACACTTGAATATACAAGGGCCTAATACCCGGTTTCCGTTGTCTGGCAGCTCTAAAAGACAGGGTTGTGTGAGTCACTCCACTCCCGAGGCCGAGATTGTTGCGGCCGATGTTGCCATGAGGTCGATGGGTATGCCCGCTCTCAAGCTGGTAGAGCGGATTCTCAAGAAGTCACCGAACTTTGTGTTCTATGACGATAACAAGGCTATGATCGGTGTCGTGCGATCGGGGAGAAACCCCACGATGCGCCACCTTGAGAGAAGCCATGGTGTTAGCATTTCGTGGATGCATGAGATGTTCACACGTGATTACATGTACTTGGCGTATGAGGTCACCGACAGGATGGCGGCCGATATTTACACCAAGGCGTTCAATGATGGGCGCAAATGGAAACATGCATGTTTGCAGATTGGTCTACTTGACCCGAGCTTGCTGTCTGACCCGGATACCCTCAAGGCGCTCACACCTACGTGTGATCCCATAAAAGGGACCATGCAGACTGCTTCGGGGACAGTTGACGGAGTTCCAACATTTCCGTACACACACATTCCGATCATGCCCCCAGACCTGTGGTGGTCTGGATTAACATCTAAAGAGGGATTGCATGAGCATGAGGGACATGATCCGGTTGTTGTTGCCAAGGGACCCAGATTGATGCGTGTGAAACCTCCACTCGCGGTTATGACACCGTTCGGGAGCAAGTGGCTTCGCTCCACTTGGTTTCTGAAGAATGGGTCATGGCTTAAGGTCGAGGATAGAGTTGACCCAGGGCTGCAATGTGTGCGGATTGATGGATGGGTTGAACGCGCAGTTTGGCAGTTTCATCCCGTACCGGTTGCTGTACCGGCGCGGGAAAGACCTCCACGACCACGACCAAATCACGTCGGGCCCGGGGATGTAGACATGCAGTCCGTGCTGGCCGCATTCGTTGAAGAACTGTCGAACGAGCGCATAGAGTTGAAGTGTGTTAACGACCTTGCTTTGGAAACTTTGCTCCGATTGAAGTTGCTTATGCGTTGTCTGCATATCAATCACGAGCAGCTTGTCCCTGGTCGTTGTTTTGTTCCGTATCGCATTGCGGTGAAGCACAAACCACAGTTAGCGCCGGGTATTGAGCTCGCGATGGTTAAATATGACGGTGGTGTGCTTCGCGCTCCTGTGCATGTCTCGCTTCCTGGTATGAGAACTCGCACAGTCGTCACTCTTTACAGTGTCGACTTGGCTCGGCCCATTGTGCTGATGGCATGTTCCGAACCGCGTAACTGGTTCACTGCCCTTGCCCGCCATAACGGGCCGCAGGTCGTCACCATAACTCTGGCTGATGACTTACTGAGCGAGTACGGGGGGAGAATCGCCAGACATGTGCTAACTAAACCTTCCGATTTGTTGTTCTTCGCCGGGCCTTGCACGGGGGGATCATCATGGGCACGCCTCAACAAGACTCGCGGAATTGACACCGCAGAGAAAATCGAGGCCAAACAAAGGGAATTTTGGAGATTGTTTGAACGGTTCGTTGAAATTAAACGGCATGCCATGACAAAACGGGCTGCGATTTTGTTTGAGTTGCCTGGAAGTTGCGATTATTGGAAAGACGAGAGACTGCATGAGGTTGTTCATGATGGAACTAGTCACGAGTTTGATGGGTGTCGCTATGGCTTGAAGCAAAGGTACGCCAAGAAACCCATGCCAATCAAGAAACCTTGGAGAGTTGTTTCATGGAACTTTGATCTTGGTAGCTCGTTGTCTAAGAAATGCAATGGAAACCATGAGCATGGACCTTGTGCCGGTCGTGAAACCAAAGAAACCCAGTTGTACACGTCGATAATTGTGGGTGTGATCCTTCGCCGTTTTCGTGCTCGAGCAAAGTGCCTCAAGCCGGCACCATTGAAACTCGCTCTTGCTTGCATTACGCGAGGGAGATCGCGGAAGCATCAAGCTACTGCGTGTGAAAGTTACACCACCCCAACTGCGTTACCGAGGTGCTGGGTTAGTCCCGAACCTCTGGTGCCTGCGGGGAGCTGGGTCAGTCCCGAACCCCAAGTTTCGAGGAGGAGTTGGGCTTGTTCATCACATCAATCAGAAACTGGATTAGTGTTGGGACAATTCCGTGGCATTATTTGCAGCTGCCTATTATTCTGGGTTTTCCTGGTTCTGGAGAATATCATCAAGATGACTGCCAATCCGACCGTCGTCAACACGAATGAATTCTTCTGCGTGCCTGTCGGGAAATCCAGACAAGCGGCGATATTCTTGGGGAACTTAGTGAAGAACGCCATCGAGGAAGGCAAGAGGATACCCAAGAGAATGGAAATGGGCAGCGACCTGGGCATGTGCATAAAGTGGATCGAGGAAATCGGTGTCCCTGCTAGTTATGCCTACTCAGCGTATTATTCTGCCAAAGGCCGCGGGATGATGAAAGGTGAAGGGCAGTCTATGAGGGTTGCCTTAGAGTTCATCAGCAAAGTTTTCGGACAGCTTTCTGCCGACGAATGTATGCTTGGATGGAGGGAATTCTGCAGCAAGGGAAAGAAGATTGTGTCGGCGCTGAACCAACTTTGCGGTGAGGCAACGATGCTAGCGAAGAACCCCGAGTTGCTCGACGTAACCAAGTATTGCATAGAATGAGATCAATTGCAAACATCTGGGATCTCGCATTGGGCGTGGCCGAAGACAACGATGAACGGTCGTTCAAAGCTGCATTCCACCAGGACACCCAAGTCGGGGAGGTATACAACGAATTCATCAGCGACGAGTCGACGAGGGCATCGTCATCGAGAAGGTGGAGGAGCTCCGAGGAGTTCCAGACGACTGCAGAGTTTGAGAGGCACGATCGGAGAATATCGAAATTCAGAGATCGAAACTGGGGGAAAGTATTCACGTTGAGCGTGATCAAGGCCCCCAAGATCGACTCCTACGGTCGTGGTGCCAAGGACGACTATCAGAAGAATTGGGACCTTGGGTTGGTCTACCAGAATGAGCTGCATGCATCGATGAAGAACCTCGCGTATGCGCTGAGGAGGGATGAGAATGCCAGCCAGCACAATCTACTACGCTGGATGATCTGTGGGTCAACCCCCAGTGACATCTCTGACGCGTGCATCATCATGAGGAGACTGCAGCCACTGCTCGGAGAAAAGAACGCCAAAGATCAGTCGTACACAGCTTATTTCCGTCAGGACAAGAGAGAGCTGAACGAACTCTACCGGGAGATTGAGATCGCCAGGAACTTCCTGTGGTGCATTGACATGATCTACGAGTCAAAGCTGCCTGCGATGAACATCAACTCCATCAGTTTGGCACCGCACGCGGCTGACAGGGCCGCTGAGAACCAAGATCGGCGCAAATGGGTGAGCTGGTTGAAGGAGATCGAGAAGAAAGCCGAGAAGGATGTCATGATCGAATTCTACCAGAACAACTACTGCACGATGCACGAAGTCGAGAGGGAACTGGAGAAGTATCCCGAGGATTTTGTGATTGGGGAGGAGCCGGCGTGGTGGGTGATGGGTTCATCGAAGACGGAGCCACCACGGAAGACGGAGCGGCAGCAGAAAGCAGCATCGAGCTCCGGGCAAAGGAGCCAAACCTCTGGTGGGTCAGTCCCCCAGCAGGGAGCTTCAAGTGGGGGGTCGCAAGCTAGCGACGCTGTCAAGATCGACAACGAGATCATCAACTCCATTTTCCGCATGAACTCCGGTGGAGATGACGACAGATGGGTAATCATCAACCCAACTGCTGGACATGATACCTACACTTCATTCGAAGGGGGTATTACTTTGAGCGGCGCGACTGTCAATGTGAAGTTCAACATAGACAACAACACGGGGTACCCGATCATACAAACTGTATTTGGGCCGTGTCTTGCAGAAGGTAAGAACGCAACATACTGGGAGTGTATGCTGAGATGCCTGACCTCCTCGCTATTGCACTTCGAGGAGAAGACCAGCGCGGAGAAGATTATTCTTTCCTATGTTGGAAAGGGGAACGCGGCATGGCTACAGCTATATGCTTTCTTGTGTGCCCAAACAGGATGCTTGTTTACTGGACGCCTTCCGGGCGCCAAAGCCATCAACGCGTTGATCCAGGCGGAGATGAACCCGGACAACGCACCTGGACAGTTGAACCGGATTATCAAGAGCGAGAAGAGGAGCCCCATTGGTGAGGCAACGATTCGCGACATGATGATCCAGAAGAAGAGCTTCTTGGTCCTGGACTGGCCCCTGAGGGCCGTCAACTCAAAAGGGAGCACGAAGACCTTTCAGATGATGGTCAACGAACAGGGGTGGACAAATATTGAAGAGAGATCATACTATGGGTCGAGTGAGCAAGTCTCCTCACCCAATGACACATTGAGTATTATCTCCAGATTGCAGAAACTGGATAAGCTCATCATTGAACGACGGAGGCGGGACATGGATGACTCACCTGTGTCGGTGCACATTTGGATGTCACTCTATGATTGGGTGTGCATGAGAGGATGTGGGTGGCAGGTGACCACCAATCCCATCATCGACTCCCTGCAAAAGGCGGTAGCCGACCTCGTCAACACGTGCAAGGGCCTGGTCGTGGTGTGCGTGAATCGTGATGTTGCTTTCCATGGAGGGAGAGGGGACTTGGGGACGATCGCCAACAAGGTCAGCGAGATCTGCAAGGCGGCAGGCGCGCTGGTGACTGAGAACGATCGCCTGTGGCGCGTGGTCCATGCGCTCACAGGAAAGAACTACAAGATCCCTGGGAGCTCGAACCTGCAACATTTCCTCCTGAAGCGATTGCTGGTGGAGAAATCCATCGATGTGGTCGCACCAAGCAACGCGTTTGTGCGTGAGCTGGAGGAGACGTGCATAAACGAGCCCGACCTTCGATTCAACATCCCGAAGAACATGGAGGAGTCGAAGGTGAAGTTTGAGTACAAGCCGACCTTCACTGCGCAGTCAAAGAGAAAACAAGAACAGCAAGATGAAGGACACGGCGAACAGGATGCGTTTGGGAAAGCCGATGTCGGTGATCAACGTCTTCGATGGTATTTGGTCACGGAGCTCAGCAAGTTCATCTGTGAACTTTGCGCTAGAGAGATGCAGGTGAGCAAGTCGAAGGTGCTCGGACCAAACTCGAAGTTCAATCCCACTTCTTGCGTGAACTGTTGCGCGAACTGGAATGCGGACACGAACGGTATTGCGAGGTCTATCGAAGGGAAGAAGCTGTACACACGTCTCTTCGCGGAATGCGTGGTTGCAATCCCTGACCTTCAAAACCTCATGGTGGACGTCAATAACATCCAGGCCATGACCACGATCATACGGGAGCTCGCGTATTCAAGGCTGAAGAAGGAGCTTTCTCACGTGGGATTCGTGAGCATGACTGTGGATCAAGCAGCGCAGTTCTACAACAACGGTCACGGGAAGCAATTGTGTGCATCCCGGGATGTGATCGTGTGCAAGAATTCCGAGGGAGTTGAGGAGAGAATGTCCATCTTCATGATAGACAAGGATCTCGGCAACGTGGCCTATTCCTCCTGGATCAAGAGCGTGCTCGACCAAGGGACGATGTATGAACTCCTGGGACAAACCTCAAACGAGGAATCCTTGGGAGATGTCGTCGAGATGGTATTGGGGTTCTTTGAGGTGATGTCGTACTTTCAGCACGAACTGCCACTGTGGAAGGATGTGTGGAAGATCAAGAGGGAGTTCGAGCAGTCAATCGTACGACACCTCGCCGGGAACGTGACCCACACGACGGGCCAGAACCGAAAGCGGAACAAACCTTCCGCGCAACTCGGGGCGCCCACGAAAGAAGTGCTGGACATCATGAACAAGGCTAAGCCCAGACACCCGCGATCCCTGATAACCGAGCCTGCTGCCCAAGGATCCAAGAGAAAGGCAACGGAGGGCGAAGGTGACGGTCTTGGTCAAACACCAGACCCGAGCCAAAGCTCTCAGCCCAACGCTGAGAAGGAAGAAAAGAAGCAGCGAGTGATCGACGGGCGGAGAGCGGCACTTGGATTCCTGGAGTCAATGGAGAAGTGTATGGGAGAAATGGGAATCTGCAAGAAGTGCGCGAACCTGGCCCACGACGGCGACTGCAAAGACATTGAGGAGGCTGCTGGCAACGAGAAAGCGATGAAGATGCTCCGTAAGCTACTCAGCAGTGATCCCGTGTCATCGGATGAAGATATGGGGGATACGGAGGAACCGACCTCATCAACGTCCAAAGAAAGAAAGAAAGGGGGACAAGCAGGGAAAGAAACAATTGAAATGTATAGCTATACCATCAACCTGGTGGAGATGGCTGACACGGCTGAGGGAGGAGAGCTACAATGTGGTGGCGTGGACCTCACCTACAACCCGTGCGGGGACAACAGGACATTCAAGAAGACGCTGGAGATGGGATGCGACACCATCCCGTGCTACATCCCGAAGTATGGCGATGTGAGTGAAGTGCACTTGCCGTGGGCGTATGCGTCAATCGTTGACCCCAGATACTTTCCCAAAGGTGCCATCCTTGAGCAGGTGGACGTGATGCAGCTTGGCAAGAGTGTCAATTTCTGCGTTGCTCCTTTTGACGGTGCCCCACTATGCAGGATTGGCGATGATCGCTCGGTATTTGCTACGAAAGACCAAGCAAACCAGCTATCTCACGACCTATGCAGAGTCCTTCGACACAAGATCGGCAGCTGCCGAGGAAGTGCTTTCAGGTGCGACGAAGGTGGATGGGTCGACATTGATGCAGTCATTGACGACCGGAACAACGACATATTCCCACCAGGAACCTCGAGAGCGAAGCGATACATGGGCATCATGGAGGTGATCAAGTGGCAGGAATCTGGAAGCAAGAAATCGAGATTTCAGGTCCTGGCAGCAAGGTTTCCGAGCATCATGAACCCGAACGACACCAGGGCGGCCAGGGAGGAAATGACCAAAGCCGGCATGGATCGGGACGACATCGACAGGATGTTCAACAGATGCGATGGATGGTACAGACCTTGGTGCATCCGAGTCACAACTGGTCACAGTGATTTTGGATTCATGAGCTCATCCGCACTGGCAAATAGGTATTCCGCAAGGATGGGTGATTCTCTCGGAGGAGCATTCCATGTGACGTATGTGGAAAATCTGCCAAGCATCGTACGCTGTGGGCTAGTCCCCGGCGGGATCGATGGCGGTAACAGGCTAGCACTGCACTTCGGAGCGTTCGCTCCATGGGATGAGATGAACGTGGCAACGAAGGTGACGCTGCGGAACGTAAGGAAGGGGGACCCGATTGCGATCATCTACATTCCCAGTGCAACCCTCGCGCGGTATGGAGCTGGAGTCGCGGCAAATGGGACATTCATGGTCTTTGACGTGGTCCCGTTCTATGAAGTCAAGTCCATTTGGATTGGCAAGAGCAACGGAGGGAAACGCCTGGAGTACGTCGACATCAAGAGGGCGTACTCGAAGTGTGTGGAGAACGAGATCTGCCCTGGCTTCGTCAACTCGTCCCAAGAGTCGGATGCGATGTTCCTTCAGAACGTCACAAAGATCGGCGAGAGGATGCCCGAGACCGAGACAGGTGCCGATAATCTGCACTACATCAGGGACATGGTTGATCGTGCGTGCGAACTCTATCGGAACAACAAGATGGAAGAGTTCAACGCGCAGGTCAACGAGGTAAGGGACGAAATCAGCAAAGTCGTCATCCTAAATGATGAGACATGGGAAGGACTGAGGTGCCGGATATGTCCATCATGTGCGACCGCGATCCCCACCTGCTTCTGCTTATGCCTGGAATGTGAGGCGCAGCTGATCTCTACCGGGAGGTACTACATCCACGTCAACTCCGATGATGAGGAGGACAACCAAAACCCCAACGTCTCGGGAGATGCCAAGCGCGCACAGGAAGAAGCCAACCACGGTGCGGCGGCACAGGAAGATCATGACGGAGCGGAGGAAGTTCCGGGAGAAGAAGAAGACGACATGGACACGCAAGGATATACATCCGGATATGCGTCAGAAGAGGATGACAGCGGTTGGTATTACCGCGACACTGATCTGACATCACGGGATATCATAAATTCCCAACGGATGGCGATCTGCCTTGACGAACCGCGTGAGGCTCAGTACATGGCAGGGTTTATCGCACTCCAGATGTCCAAGATGTGGGGGATGTTCGAGGGTGGTGAGGAGAGAACGATGAATGCCAAGCTCGAGGGGAGAGAGGGCTGCCCTTACCACAATGATTTCAAGAGGTACCCCAACATCACTGAGCACGATCAGGAAGGTATACTATTGCCATCAACAATAACGAAGATTTCTCAGTCGGAGAATGTTCGGACAAGAGCCTTCCGATCGGTTGAGGAGCGTGACGAATATATTCGTATGATGGTGTGCAAATGCGAGGGACTATACACATTCTACAAGCTGTGGATCGCAGCGAGAATCCTCGATGTCACCAAGGACGAAATGAAGCTCCTGGTCAAGGACCGAGTGCACCCGGTGGGTGATATTATTTTCAGATGCTTTGCACTGGCTTTCAACTGTAAGTATATATCATTCGTGAGGGATGGCCTGAACCTTGGCAAACATGGTTACACGGTCAACGTGAGCGCCATCATCTCGGCCGTCGACCCGAACAAGTGTGACACGCCTCTGCTGGATTGGTGCCTTCGGAAAGGGCACTGGCTACCAGAGGATTATAGCAAGAAGTGTGTCCGGGCACGAGAAGCCCAGAAGAACTTGGACGAGGAGTTCCGTCGGCGCACCCACAGACTGTCTATTGGGGACAGGTATGCGTAGTGAAGATGCTGATTGCGGCACGATGTGGGTTAGTCCCCATCTGTTGCTTGCGTCTCATCAACACCATTGCGATGGAATGACTTTACATCATGATATGATTTCATGTATCCAAGATGAACGGATGTGTATATGGTTACATATTCCAATGACTATAACGCTCTGGATATTCATGGATGGAACTATTACCTTATGGATGATTTCTTTTTCATTATTTATGCATTGTCCATGGTATCTGGAATGGTTATGATTTGCATTGATTGCTCGCCGATGTTTCTTTGCCGGAGATATGCAGACTGATCACGAGCAGGCGCCTCTGATGGACTTTTATGGCCAACCCATTATCTATGGATGACGGCTGCGCGATGCGCAAATGCGGCAGCTGGGATGTTCACTGGTGGTCAAATGACATGACGATTGTGTATTGTATACACCTGCATATGGGAGTGCGCTTCGATTGGTGGATGAATGTTTCACTTTTCATACAATCGAACCCGGCATGTTTCACGACGAATGAACGGTGTAGCGATAGCAAGTAAAATAATGCACGACACGATTTCGTAGCTGAAGCCGTGGCCAGTGGAACGTTTTGTGGTGTTTGGACCGCATGATGAACAATGCGACCCAAATGGGGGATGTTAAAACCCTCTAGGCCCCGTGCCGAAATTGGGAAGCTGTTCTGAGGTCCTTGTTGGTGTTGCTTCCCAAGTTCCATTGATCGCCATTTGGCTCAAGACACAATTGAGGTTCAAGATCTGATGTGTAGCTGCAACCATACGTGATCGGCATTGATAGCGAGAAACACTTCGCTTGCGCTGCATTTGTCTGGACCACTGTTGTAACTATCCTTCCTTCTCCCTTACAACATTTACACGGGTTCGGCTATAACGGCATCGTCCGTATACACCTTTCCACGTGGTTGGTATTACAGCTTGAGGGTTCGGTGCATAGCGTCCCACGGGACGTCACCTTGCCGTCTCTTGACACCAATCATCAATGCTAATAATTTCATAAGTAGTATTTACATTAAACACCTGCCCCATTTCCTTTTTATAAACTCTGCATATCACATGCTCTCCAATTTCATATTTATCTGTCTTTCCTAAATTATTTCTTACGGTTTTGCTCACCCATTTGCACCTAGCATTAGTATAGGCTATGTTATGCTCTCCTTCCATGATGTCGCTTGTAGTTTCAAAATGTTTATTTACTATTTCCTTGAAGTGTAGTTTACTTTTCCAAATGTCATTCTATATATCATTCAATTTAATTTTATCTTCTTCTGTCTTAAGTCTCTTAGATATCTGCAGATAAATCTTATATTTAAATATTTGATTAAGACAGTTGTTTAAATATGTCTCGTGGTCCTGGGTGTTAGTTAAATCAGCTATAGGTTTCAACTGCTTCCCGTCAGCAGTTCCTATAATTATCTTCTCTGGGTGCGTATCCTTAAACTCCCTAACTCTGTTCAAAATATAATTACCTGCCATACCTAGCTCATCAAACAGAATACAATTATAATCAGAATGGTCAAATGTCGGTAGTCTTTCTCCAGCTTCTATTGGGATGCTAAAAAATTTGTTTAATGTTATGGCGTCGGCTTCGGTTTCTTGCTTCTGCTTGTTATTAGGACATACGAATAACACATTATAACCTAGATTTTTCATATATTCGCCTATATAACTCTTGCCGCTTCCAGCCAGTCTTGCTTTTATCAAAACCGGATTACATGACACAATTTGCTCACAAATGCTTTTGGTGTCGTATTCGTCTTTAACACGATTTTTTACATCATTGTAAGTCGGAATTTCTGATAACTCATTTACCTTAATTTTGTAGATATCGCTTGGTGGCGATACTGGTTTATTATCTTCAGCTCTCCATCCTCCCCTTTTGGTTGAAAACTTAATCAATGTTTTAGCCTTGTCAATATTTTTCCTATCAATAATGAAGGCATTAATGCACATTGATATTGTTGTCTTTTAATGTTTTATAATCTTTATGCGTTTTAAAATTATGTCGTTGCATGAGTAGTTCCTTAATATACCTAAAGCCATTGGTTAAGTCTTGTTTATGTGTCGTTGTCAATGTGTAATATTTGACTTCTGATTCTTTCTCAACATTTTTGATATCGTATTTTTCACCATCTATAATTTTATAACATTCACGACAATGATTGTGATAATACATATCATTTTTCCAAAATTTATATGTACCATCATCAGAATTCCGGCACCTATCATCATCATTATCATGAGCCTTAAATTCTAAAACCCATCCCTCGCCTATGTTCCTTTCTAATTCTTTAATATATTCATCTGTCATCTCTGTCAAAACCTTATCATCATAAAATCCACTAATCTTATTAATTCTTCCACCATACAGATTTTGATGATACAATGCTTCACTTAATGTATCAAATACTAAACTCTTCTGAGACTTGTTAGTTCCCTTTTCTAACAATCCGATATTTACATTCGAAATCAACTTCTTAACCTTGATGTCTTCACCTAAATTATTTGATATGTTAGTCTTCCATAGGTTCTCAACTATACTTTTATAATCTACTTCATAAATCGAAGAAGGCTTTTTAAAATATAAAATTTCGACTTCGTCAATAAACTCTCCTAAAAACATGCCATATATTAAATTATATTGTTTATTAAAAAATAATGATGTTTGTTTTCCAGTAACCTTAACTAAGAATAAACATAATTCTCCCATGTTATTAAAATCATGTTTACCACAATCATAAGGCATCCAAATGTCAAATTGTTTAAACACTGGAATTTTTACGATTTTAGTTAAATTATGTGTGTATGCTTTGTTCTGGTCAATCTCTATATGTAATTCATTACTATGATAAAAGTAATGAAATTTACCAGCGGGTGCTACTGTCCTGCATCTGCTTAAAATGTCTACATCAATGTCATTATAATAAGATTTATGCAGTGGATTAAATAATGATTTATTGAATTCAAACATCGCTCTCGACATCCTATTATAGGTGTCTTCAGTTTCTACTGTTATACTTGCATTGAAGGCATCAATCAAATTTTGTGTTTTTATCCTGTATGTAATTATTCTTTTCTTAATCTTGAATTGAAACATCAGCTCCGAAATGATACACGCACTAAATTTAATTTTCGGGTCATATCCCGCCTGCTTTGCTTGATAATACATTTTCGCCAAATCATTGCGTGTATATATCATTGTGTCTTCGTCCTGTTCGGTGTGTTTTAATATGTCATCCAGCTCTTCAATCATGATGCGTTTAATGGGTTCCTCTCTATGATTTAAATAAAAGCCGGTAGAAGCATTAACATTGATATTATACTCTTTCTTTATTCCTAAATTTGATTTCAAGTGTTTCAAGTCCTTATTTAATGTATATATATATATGGTCATTCTTTATTAATGCGTAGAGTGTTTTGATATTGTGGTTTCTTTTTGGTGGGTCAAATGTAAAACTCAAATTACCTACAATATCGAAAACTCTGGCGGTGATGGCATACTCTTTAAATACCTTGTTCATGTCTTCTATTGAAGCACCATGGTTTTTGAGTTCCTCGTCTGTTTTGTCTATGAGTTTCAAAATACTTTCTCTGGTCATCTTCTTCATGTTCTTGTCTTGTCCGTAAAAATCGTTCAATGTGTTAATCCAACATTCGTTTTCAACATAATGCTTTACCTTAATGGCTTCCTCAAAAGTGCAATATTCTGGGTCGAGTTCTGTTTCCATATATCTATGAAAAATAACAATATTATTTGCGTTTTTTAAGTTCTTCTTTTTAGGGTCATAATCTTTAATATCTCCTTCTACCGTGTCGGCATCATAAATGACTACTGCATCTATATAGTGCTTCATTGTCTTGTAATGCCTAGCGATGTCGTCATCTTGCGCCAGAGTTTTAATAACCTTCTTAAAAAGGTTTTTGTCACACAGTCTAAATATTCTCTTCTTGACTAACTCCTCTATCCATCTTCCAGTCTTCACTCCCGCATGCTTATCATCAAAATGCATGGGATAATATGTCCCGCCTTCAATGTCTTTAAATGATGCTTTTACTTTATGTGCTCCATATCCACTCATAGTAAAAAAACGAAATCCGATTGTAATCTCTGGGTTTTGTTTTGTGCCCTCTTGTTATGTTCTCCTGTTTGTTCTTTTTCATTCTTTCGCTTAGTGGTTCTCTCTCTTCATATGTGTTCATAACCTGGTCGTATTTTTGATTTGCCTTGCTCTTTTCGTCCTCTGATTTTGCCTTTATGAAATCATTAACTATCTTCTCCGCTGTTGTGTATTGTGATATTTTCCTGTCGGTGTATAATCCTATAATGTCTCTAACCTTTGCCTTATGTTGTGTTGATAAATTCCCCTTGTTCCTTTCGAGTTTGCTTTCTAAAGAGTTAATATTTCTTTTTACAGCTTTTGATGTCATAATAGTATTTATATTATCTGTTTTATAGTGTCAATATTTCTTTAAATGCGTTTTTCTTGAAATGTTATTTAATCATAAATTATAGTATATAATTATATTTTATGTAAAACTTATTTAAAGAAATACTGCGTTAATAATATATTAACAGAATGCACAGATTATCAAAATATCATGATGTTACTAAGGACTTGAACCCGGATGACTACACAATGGAAGAGATACAAAAACAGATGGCTATATACAACCGCTTGTATTATCTTAAGAACCTACAAAAAGAAGGATGGATGGAAAATAAAATTGAACAAAGCAAAAAGGCAAATCGTCAGAAAGCCATAAAGGAATACATAGAAAAACAAAATATAGATATTGATGAAATTAAAAACCCTCAAGAACGACTTGACAAGCTCACAAAATGAAATACTTAATAATATTATGTTGTTTAATATTGTTAATTATTTAGACTTTCTCTTTTTCAATAATTTAGTTTCCAAATATTCTACGCGATGGATTAGTTTTGGTAAAGCATCCCAACTAATACAAGCCATTCTGTCATAACACATCGTTAAGTATTCTCCTGTATCATTTACAACATTATATTTAGGATTTGTGTATTGTTGAACATCTTGAGCAATCCATCCTAATTCAGTCTGTTTAGTTTTTTGATTTTTAACAAATGTTTTAATCTGAATGTTTTTTACCATATTTATAGTATCATCTTCTACATCTTCTATATTATCTTTCAGTCTCTTATCGCTACTTAAATTAAATCCGTTAAATGATGAAAATTGAGTATCATCAAATTGTAAATATTTAGTGCCATCAATATAACTATCAATAGTTGTTGATGCTTCTAATCTTAAAACAGCACCACTATTTAATGTCTCAAATAGATTTTATGAGCAATTCCAAAAGTCATATCACCGTCAATAGTCCAGTCGCCTCGTAATTCGCTATTACTTCCACTATTCAAATTTTTTTTATTATCAGCGTATGTTGCAGGTAATCCAACAACCAAATTAATAGAGTTTGAAGTGTTGCTATTCCTGATTATTAGATCATTTGTATCAAGATACATTTCGGCATTACCAATTATTAGTTTTGATGTGTTGCCAAATTGAACATTGCCACTCGGTGAATTTTGTAATAACAAAGTATTTCCTGATACAGACTGAACTTGGTTGACTTCAACTTTCTTACCAGAAACCATCGTTAAATCGCCATTTGTATACACATCACCTAATACGTCAACTGGTTTATTGAAAATGGTTTTAGATACTGCACCATCGCACATAAAATATTGGTTAGAAGAATTTGTAATATCGCCAATACTACAAGCAACAAAATTAGGATGATGAACATAAAAACCTTGAGTTGCCGATGGGGTATGTGTTTTAAATATGGAGTTAATGCATTGTCTAAATTATCAATTTTAGTTTTAATATCTGTTCAAAAATGATTATTTATGAATAAAATGTCCTTTCATATAAACAGCACCTTCGAAATATGATGTTCCATGTGCTTGAGCAAAATTGTATGAAGTATGAACATTATCGTTAATCGTAATTCTTGAAGCATTATTAGGTCTTCCAATAATAACATCTCCCGTATTCCATCCTAGCCATAATCTATAAGGTGTAGCACCTGTTAAACCTTGATACGAGTCCAACTGACAACCTCTTTTAAATTCTAAGCGTTGGTTACTTACGGCATCTTGAATTCTAAAAATTGGATTAGTATTATCTGTTAAACTAATTATTAGTGGAGAGTTTATTGTTTGTGCAGTTGTGATTGTTTTATCTAACTTTTCAAGCAGTAGATGACAATTTTGACGCGACACCAGTTCAACAAGCAACAGGAGCATCAAGTTCAACAGCCCAACAACCACCACCATTGCCAATGACGCCATTATCTAAAACAACACTAGATAATAATATTAGTCCTGTTTACTGGAAAGAAAACCCTAATTTAACAGTAAATGATATTAAATTTCAATTTTATTTAAGAGGAATTCAAGTGCCAGAAGAAAGCGAAATACAAGAAGAATTGAAACACAAAGGCAGAGGCAAGGCGAGAACATACAAACAATATTTAGTGGATATGATTTTAGATACTATTGATAATGGCGGGTGGATAGTAAATTTAGGCAAAGGTAGAATAGAAGAACTCGAGGCAAGTTTTAAGGGCAAAGGAAGGAAATAATATATACATAATAATAATAATGATAATATTAACTAAAAATATATTGAAAAGAAAGAAGCAGAAATTCAATGATAAATATGATGACGACAGTTTTACAATACATAACCTAATGAAACCAAACACTTCAACAACAATACAACCACCGAAACTGATGAAAAAGGGCATACCGAGAGAATTTGTTGACATTGCAACCAACACAGATACTATTGCTACAGCAACCAGAGAGACTGACGAAAAGTTATACAATGATGCAAATCAACAATTAAATGTGACATTTGAAGCGTTTAAGGTAAAGGAAAACCAGGACAATAAGTTTAAAATAATGCTTAAAAACTTTTGGCACAACACATACAAGAGAAATGAACCAACAAGAACACAAGCAACACAAACACCGAAAAACCAACGCGACGCAATGGTGTCAGCCTTTACTAAAATGCTCGACAACAACAAACCGCCAGAACCACCGCCAAAGAAACCACCAGATGAGGATGACAGCGATGAAGAAGAAAAGAAGTTCAAACTGACAAAAATGATAGAAATAATGCTACACAACGGCGCTACAGTAGCAGATATCATATTAAACTTATCGCATAGCGCAATTGCAACAACTATAAATATCGCAGATTTAGTCAATCAAATAACAGCAGGACATGCACAAAGTAGCAGTAGTTCTTCTAATGAAATTATTAGTGTTCATAGTTCTCCACCTGTTACTGTCCATAGTTCTTCATCTGAAAGTCCAACAGAAATACCAGCACCAACTGAAGACGAAGAAGAAGAAGAAAACCAACATTTCAATTTTGAAAACATAAAATCTAAATAATATTATATATACTGGGTTCAAGTAAATCAAAGCCAGTAGAAATTGATGATGAAGAGGCTATTAAAGTAATAAAAGATATAGATGTAAATACGATAAGTGAAATGTCAAGAAATGATATTCTACAAATAATTTCATTGAAAGCAATAATCAATAAATTAGAAAAAGTTAATGAATGTAAAAAAGATGAAATATATTATAAATTACCTGCCTTAAATTTATGTAGCTATTCTTTATTCTAAATTGATAACATTAAGCCTATGGCTTAATGCTATTAATTGCTATCATAATCTGTCATTTCACTTTCGGGTAATTTTGTTGAGGCATTGCTACACATATCATCTATTAAATCTTCTTCATCAACAAACTTATTTTGAAATCTTAATAATTCCTCGTTTGTTGGTCGTCTATTTAACACTTTATAAAGTTTATGTATCCAAGAATTGGTATGAAAATTATAATTACCCCTACGATAAAATCCACCACATCTACATAGTTTCATTGGCATATTATTATATTAAATTAAGATATAATTTCTTTATTCATCATTTGTAATTTGAAATGCCTGTTCAAAATTGATATGAAACATTTTGTTAATGTCTTTTGAATTCATATTCACGTAGAAAAAAGAATATGGAGCAAAAATAACGGCTTGATGGTACATATCTAATAATTGCTGTTTATCAACAATGGCGTATATTCTTCAATAAAACTCATTAATTCACTGGCATTTTTCAATCTAAAAATATATAATGAACTGGCATTTAAACGAATGATAGGCGCTAAAACATTGAATTTTTGTGTTGAACTAATCACACTTACTGCATCGTGCCTGCCTCTTGTAAATAATCCATGTAATAATTTACTATATCTAACAAATTTAGGGTCGTCTGCGTGGTCATCTATAACGATTAATATTGAGTGCAGTTTCTTTATTCTTTTTCGATTTCATATAATTAATAATTTTCTTCTGTCTTTCAATTACATTTTCTAAATCACTTGGATTATAATTATCAAAATAAATTTGTTCTTTTTCATCATCCACGTGCAATTCGTCCCTGATATATTTTTTAACTTCTGTAAATGTAGGGTCGTTCTGGACGCTGGGTGAAAATATAAATATTCTTGCAACTGAATTTCCATAAACATTCAATATTAAATTTTGAATAAGGACAGTCTTACCGCCTGTCGAAGAAGCAACTATAATACTTCTAAATGGTAATTTTGGCACGTGCTCATATTTAGATTGTTTGAATTCATATTCAGTTATGTTTATTGGTTTTATTATTGGAACATCTGACATAGTTGATATTAAAGATATTTAGAAAATAAATTAATATTATTTATTGTATGAAAGCATTGCTATGATATGAATGGTGTCTATCGTAGTAGAACAGGCTCTTTCATCAACTTCAATCAATAAGCATTGAAGCTAATTAGTTTGATGCGTTGTAAAGAAAACCCCAAGTGCTGTGCCCTCCGAATATTCTATCATGCATGAAAATAATAAGATTAAATAACTATTTTATCTTATTATTTATATGAACAGGAGTTATTCAGATTATATTAATATTATAGATGAAGTAGAGAATATAGAACAAGTAATAATTACTGACAATAAAATAAAAAATGCTGATATTAATCATTGGAAATACTTAAGCTAGGAACACAATATATCAAAAATAAAAATGTAAATATTAATATAAATGGTGAAAAAGAAAAAGAAAAACAAAAATAAGACAGGTTTAAGTGTTTCTTCAGCAGATGAAGATAGCGGAGAAATTGTTAAAGAAACAGCAGTAATTGAGTTTTCTTGTCCAATGTGTAAAAAGATGTTAGAAATGAAAAATGAATTAGAAACAAAAAATAGTAAAAATTAAATGTTCATGTATTCCAACAAGTTTCAAAATAAGTAAAAATGATAAGAAAATGAATATTGATAAAACTAAAGACAGTATCAACTTAGAAACTGATGTCCATAATATAACTTTTAAATGGGGTAGGCAAGCAACACCATCCGATAACAATGAAAACGAAACGCAGGAAACTGTTAAACAAATGTTGAAAAAATAGTATTTAAAGAGTAGATTTATCATAATTGCAATTTAAAAATATATAATTAAATAAATAATTATCTAAATAAATATATAGTAATGTCTGAAAATGAAAATTATACTATTAATGATTTAATGAAGAAGATCACATTAATTGGTAAAAATATCAAAAACTTCAATGATATGATTAAATCCATTCATGACAAAATGAAACCAGTTGAACGCGAACAACAAAGCAACGAAGAGAAGGAGAAAATCGAAAAGATATTTCAAGCAAAATCTATAGGAAGACCATCGGGCGACTACCCTACAAAGCAAAAGAAATACTGTGAAATGTTGAATAGTAATAAAATCAAACAACCAAAGCAACAAACATTAGAGTTTTATAAAATTTCAAGAAATGATGATGGAGTATATGTATTATTTGAATAATTAATATCTAAATAATTCTTATAATATGAATTTATTATAATTATTTAGCAAGAAGACTTATATAAAATACCTAGTGAATTAATTTGTGAAATCTTAGTGAGTTTGACGGATTAAGGATTTAGGTTTGGGGTTGGGCTTGAAACTTGAAAACCCAGCCAAAAGGAGCACACACCGTTTTGGTGTGTGCGCCATCCGTTTTTGGTGTGTGCGCCATCCGTTTTTGGTGTGTGCGCCATCCGTGTTTGGTGTCGGCTCCTCTTGTTGCATCACAAACTGTTTTTTCAGCCCTAAGTGTGTGAAGAGATGGACAAATTAGATTTAGATGAAGACATTAGCCTTCCATAGTTTATCAGTTTTAAGAAGCACCAATATTCATATAGATATATCAGGAAACTCTCACCAATTGTGAAACAGGGCAGGGCCCTACATATTCTGATGTGGGGCTCTACATATTCTGATGTGGGGCTCTACATATGTGGATGTGGGGTTGTACATATACATATGTGGGGTTCCACATTCAATCGGTGAATGTAGTGGATGATGTGGATGTGGAGTTCCACATATGTATATGTTGGGTTGAACATATGTATATGTTGGGTTGTGGAACAACCCATGTTTTCTTGAGGACATGTACATGTTGAACACAACATATGTAGATGTTGAGTGCAACAAATGTAGGTGTTTAGGGTCCTGAACTTAAATTATAACCATACTATAATAATAGCATTTATACCCTTATATGTTATAATTATAATGTAAGTATAGCGTTTTATATATTGAAGATAAAATCCTACAAGGAGCACCACGCCTAAAAAAATACATGATAAAAGTGATGAAACGAAGGAGGGGAGTGATGTTGTTGCTGTTCTTTTTTTGTCCGAGAAATTGACAAATCGTTTTTAGACAGTTCGAATATTTTTTGATGACAAATACTTTTTGCAATATATTTTGTAAAAAAATATTTTGAAATGGATGAGGTGAGGAGATTGAGGAAATGACATTTTGAAGGGTAGTTGGTGAAATGAATGAGGCGAGGAGGAAGGAGAAAAGGATGGTAAAATTTTTGGAAAAATGATGAGAAAAAACGGATGAGATGGACAGAAAGGAATGTAGAAAAATGATGAAAACAAATAAGGGTAGAAGATGGAAGATGAAAAAACATGTAGGGGGGGTGTATGTATGAAGCAATTTATTTGCTAGGCAAGGCCCCCGACTACTCATTGGGGCTGGCCGGCCTTGATAAAACGGCCACTGGCTTGGATAAACGGCTATTGATGGCCAGTTTATCAAGGCCAAGCCAGTTTACCAAGGCCAAGCTGCTTCGCGAAGGCCAATGGCCAAGTTATCAAGCCCCAATGGGCTGGCTATAGGTCGCGGCGCAGCGGCGCAGAACTGTAGGGTTTAGGGTAATTACTGTATGCCCACAGCGGCCTTTGCAAGTCCCGCGTGTGCGTCCAAGCACAGTCGCCTACGGCAGCGCTGCCGCTGCTGGCTTCGGCTCCGCTCGGCCTTCCGGCCCTCGCTATCGGTCGACCCCTGTGCTGCAGAGGGGTCGACCTCAGTTTAGGGTTTAGGGTTTGGGTCTAGAGGGTGTATCAAATGGATTGAGAGAAGTTTTGTTGGCTTTCCCACCCACCCAGACTGGTTACCCACAACATTTAAAAAAGTTCTTCGGTTTCTCCAAATTTCAAGACGGGGGTTGCGAACGATAAACTCCTCAACTCTGGAAGGGTTTAGGGTTTAGGGTTTAGGGTCTAGAGAGTATATCAAATGGACTGAGGATATTTTTTGTTAGCTTTCCCCCCCACCCAGATTGGTTACCCACAACATAGGAGAGTTTGTTAGTTTCTCCAAATTTCAAGACGGGCCGTTGCAAGCGACAAACGTGTCCGCAAGCCGCGTTGCAATTGTTAGCTTGGCCCACACAAAGAAGTTGCCTTCGCTGCTGTCATGTGTTACTGGAAGCCAAGCCTACAAAAGTTATCCGCGCCAAGGCAGCCGCAGAAACAAGAGTTCGACAGCGACTGCCTGGCGCAAGTTTGAGGACAAACTTGGGGCGCGATCCTGGTCTAGCTTTAGCCAAGAACAACATCTGACCTGTGGACGCCGAAGAACCACAGGCCAAGCACATGTCCAGAGGACCGAAAGTGACGATCGGCGAAGGAGAAACCCAGGAACTGTTTTTGCAAAGCAGCTGTTTTTTGAGGAATCTGTAAAAGTCCGTGCAATTTCAGAGAGCGCAGTCGAACGAGACAGCAAGGGTGCTGCGCAACGAAAAAGCAATCTCTGAAAGTCTAAATGTCAAGCAGCTTCAGGCAGAACGAAAACAATCCAAAGCAGTTTTGTAAATTGGACGCGGTAAGCCGTGCGAACAAGACCCCTTGATTGGGCTGCCATGTCTTCCAGCGCTAGCGAGGCCCGATAAGAAGCGAAGCAGACGCCGCTTAGCGCCCTGCGCGCGGCGGATGCGGAGCTGCTTGGAAGAGGGGCGTGGGCTTTGAAAGGCAAGTTGCCAGATTTCCAGATTTAGAGCATGGATTGTAATTTTTACATTGCGCCCGTGCGAGTCATCCAGAAAAAGAAGCGAGCCTGAGACCTTTCCCTCCCACAGCACAGAACCTCCTTCGGGAGATGAAGGTCTGAGAAGGTCCCAGAGGCCAGTGATCAAGGATTGCCAGCCAGAGATAGGAGTTTCTAGACAAAAACAAGCATGAAAACGTGCGGAGACAAAATTCCTAGTCGGGGTCTCAAAAGGCCCAGTGCCCAATAGAGCCAGACTCACTGGGGTATAAATAGAAGAGAGTGTTTAGGGTGCACTTGTTGGAGTGTGAGAAGTGTCTTTCACGGGGCGCCTATCTAAAACTTTTCACGGCGCCCCTCATCAATCACTTCTCACACACCGTTCGGGGTTTTCCCACCCCAAGAAGCCGCCCAGCACTAAAGCTTTTAGGGTTTAGGGTCATCTACCCCCAACCCCCTATCAAGGGGGCTTAGGTTCATTGGCAAACTTCAAGAAGCTGTGTTAGGAGATGAGGAGTTTATAAGAAGCTTTAAAAGAAGCTTTAAAGGAAGCTCTCTATTAAGCTTTACAAGGAGCTTTATAAGAAGCTTTATAAGGAAAATTTATAAGAAGCTTTGTATAAGGAGCTTTATAAGAAGCTTTATAAGAAGCCCACAAAGCGTCCTTTTAAAGCTCCTTATAAAGCTTCTTATAAAGCTTCTTTCTAAAGTTTCCTTATAAAGCTTCTTATAAAGCTCCTTGTAAAGCTTCTTAGAAAGCTTCTTATAAAGAAAGCTTCTTATAAAGCTCAAGAAGCGTTATAAGGAGCTTTATAAGAAGCTTTATAAGTAAGGAGCTTTATCAGAAGCTTTATAAGAAGCTTTATAAGAAGCTTTATAAGGAGCTTTACAAGAAGCAAAAAAAGGAGCTTTCTAAGAAGCTTTATAAGAAGTTTTCAAGGAGTTATAAGAAGCTTTATAAGGAAACTTTATAAGCTTTATAAGAAGCTTTATAAGAAGCTTTATAAGAAGCTTTATAAGAAGCTTTATAAGGAGCTTTATAAGGATGAAGCGCGCCCTCGACCCTGGGGGTCGTGGGGGCGCGCGGCGAAAGCGGCATCCCCACCCCGAGACCGCCCGCATCTGAAACCTTTTAAGGTTTAGGGTTCACAGAAACCCGGCCCGGGAGCGTCGCGTGCCATGTTTCGCGATGCGAAAAAGCGTCGAAGGTTTGGGCTTGGGTCTGGCCCGTCGGGCTGCCCGAAAGCTCGTTCCCGTCGTTTTGACGCTGGGGTCGGGCCCGTCGGGCTTCCCGAGACAACTTTCTACGGGCGCGTCGCTTGCGCTCGCTTCCGTAGTTTTGGCGCTGGGGGCTGGCCCGTCGGGCTTCCCGAAACGACTTTCCGGGCGACGGCCGAAGCTTCTGTGACAGCCTTGGCAAACCTGCGCCGTCGCTCGCCCGCACTTCCCTCGTTTTGGCGCCGGGGTCTGGCCCGTCGGGCTTCCCGAAACAATTTTCCGGGCGATGGCCGAAGCTGCGACAGCCTTGGGCGGGCGCCCCTCGCGCTCTGAACAAAGCCGGCGCGGGGCGCTGGCGTATATTTGAAGGTCTCGCCATTTGGACAAATGGCACGGCCCGGCCGCTGATAAATTGCTTGCGACAGTGCGGAATTCGCGGCTCAAATCTGGATGTCTGGCCGTCTGGCTGCTTCTGTTTTGCTGGCCTTGATAAGCTGGCCGTTGGGCGGAACGCTACGGCGCAAACCGTAGGCGCCAACCAACTAGGGCGCGGAAAAACCTTTATTTTTTCCAAATTGAACTGGCTCGGCCTGCGACCCAAGCGCGAAATTTCTATGACTGACCTTCTGTACTAAAACGGCTCCGCAATGCGAACACGGAAGCGCCGCTCGTGCGGGAACTGATGCTTTTCTTTTCCTTAAAGTGGCCCGCCGCAAGTGGCTCGATCCGCAATCCGATCACGGGAGTGCCGCTGGCGCAGGAACTGAGAATTTTCCTGAAAATAGCCCGCCGCAATTGCGGCCGCAAATTAACATTTTTTGCCCGACCCGCGATCCGACCACGAGAGTGCCGTGCGCGCGGGAACTGAGGCTTTTCCTTAAAATGGCCCGCCGCAAAACTGACCTTTTGAAAAATGGCTCAACCCGCAATCCGACCACGGGAGAGGGAAGCCGCGAACTGATTTTCAAAAATAGTTTGCCCCCGCAATCCGATCACGGAAGCAACAAATGCGCGGCAACGCTAAAACTGACGCTTTTTCCTAGTTAGAGTGGCTCGGCCCGCGATCCAGCTTTCTAGCTACCAACGCCAGCCCTTGATAAAACGGCCGGTGGGCCGCTTGTGTCTAAAAAATGTTGAGATCATACGGAATTGGCCGTCGGCAATTTAATTGCTTCTGCATTGATAAAACGGTCATTGGGCCTAGCCTTGATAAAACGGCCATTGGGCCTGGCATTGATAAAACGGCCAGCGGGCCGGCTTTTGCTGAAAATAGATTGATTGTGCAGGATAATAGCGAAATTGCAATCCGTGGCTCAAATCTGGAGGTCTGGCCATTCGATTACTTTTGCTTTGATAAAATAGCCATTTGCAGTTTTCTAGCTATCAACGCCAGCCCTTGATAAATCGGCAATTGGGCCGCTTGTGTTTAAAACATGTTGAGATTATAACGGGGGGGGCATGGCCTTGATCAAACGGCCATTGGGCTTAGCATTGATAAAACGGCCATTGGGCCATGGCCCGGCCCTTGATAAATTGATTGTGCGGGATAATAGCGAAATTGCAATCCGTGGCTCATCTTGCAATTTTGCGTAAGATCGTATGGAATCCGCGGCTCAAATCTGCAGGTCTGGCCATGTAATTGCTTCTGCTATGATAAAACGGCCATTGGCAGCTGTCTAGCTATCAAAGCCCTTGATAAAACGGCCATTGGGCCGCTTTCTTCATAAAGCGTCTTATTCTTTTAAAGCTTCTGAAAGAAGCTCCTTATAAAGCTTCTTTTGAAAGCTTCTTCTAAAGCTTCTTGTCTAAAGCTTCTTATAAAGCTCCAAAGCTGCTTCTAAAGCTTGTTATAAAGCTTCTTACAAGGATAAGGAGGATGCTGCGACTCGTTGAAGGTTTGGGGTTACTCCTTCTAAGGCCAGCTGGCGCTGGCAGCGGGAGCGAAAGCTCCAAACCGCGCTCGTTGCAGAGGAACGCAACTCGGGGCGCTTCCGCTCGCCATGCCGGACTCGCTCTGCGCCAGCACTAATGCAGCTGCTGCGGCCGAGCGCTTGCGGTACGGCGCTTGGCCTTGAGTTTAGGGTTTATAGGGTTTAGGGTGTGACAGATGTGTCCGCTCGCTCGGGTGGAACAAACCACCCCAAGCCGCTCGCTCCCGCGGGGGCCGTAGATCCCACCCACGACCCACTCCAGCCACAGCTCTTTTAGGGTTTAGGGCTCAAGAAACTGAACCGCTAGGAGCTTTCCCGACCTCCTCCTCTTGCTTCTGTTGGCGATGTCTTGTTGGCCCTGACCCGCACGGGCGCGCCGGGCCCGGCAGAGCGAGGCGAGCAGGCGACGGCGAGCGCGGCCGGGCGGCGGCGCGCCGGGGGTAGAGCGAGCGAGAGTCCGCCGCAGAGCGACGGCCCGCAAATTTGGCGAGCGACGGCCGCAAATTTCCTTCTCCCAAGAAGAAGGGCTCGGAGACACCGTAGCGACGGCCGACGCGTGCCTCAAAAGCTTTGGCTAAAGAGCCCTTGCTAGGGGCGCCCTTGCTAAGAGCCACTAGTAGTTCCAGCTGCGCCGGCCTAAAGCCGAGAAAGAGAAATTCGGGCCGAGAAAGGGAAATTCGGAGCGCGCCGCTAAACGGCCCAGCGCTTGCTTGGCTTCTGGAAGCTTCCAGCGCCAGGAAAATTTTCTGCGTCGCTAAACGGCTTGCGACCCGGCAAAGCAAAGGTTTCTTGGAAACGAGGTGAAGTCTTGGGCCGTTTAACGACGGGTGCAAAAAGCCTTTAAGGTTCACTAACCTCGCTGTTGAGGTTGGATCCTTGAGGGTTTAGATCAGTGAGGTTTTGGGCCTACATGTTTTATGTGAAAAAAAGTGAAATTATGGGATAAAATGTGCAATTGTGGGATAAAGTGGGTTAAAGTAGGTTAAAGTGGGTTAAAGTAGGATAAAGTGGGATAAAGTGGGATAAAGTGAGAAAAACATTGGACAAGATAGAAAACCAATTGAATAAGTGAGGAGATGTGGGGGGCGCAATATAGATGTGGAAAGCAAAGTGTAGAATAGTGGGGGGAGGGGAGTTTGGAATGTGTGTTTTTGTAGGGAAATGAAGAAAGAGGAACAGGCCCAGGTAGGGGATTACAGAACGCACAGAAGTGGAACTGAGCTGTGAATCTGAGTGAAGCATTGCTTGGAGACATGTGCTGTCACATAAAAGATAATGGGCAGCAAACAACACTATCAGCGACTAGCAGGATTTGCGTTGTTTGGCCCTGGGATTTTGTTTGATTCCTTGCATTGGCTGGCACTTGTATGCACTTGTCCTCAAGCGGGCTGCGCCCTTAAAATCCCAATAGCTTTGATCGGCCGGGCCTTTGTTTGTGGCTAGACCTGCCTAGCATTGCCCGCTTCTTGGCTCGCACAATATTCAGAATGTGCTCTGCACAGAAGAGGCAGGCATCTCTGGCCTGTTTAAGGCAAAACAGGGAATGCCTGGCACTTGATGTCATGTGACACATGAACACATGCACTGCCTTTGTGTGATTGCTGCAGCTTTGGGGCTCTGCCACTGGTTGTGCTGTTTCGCTTGTGTTTGGAAGTTGCACTTGCAGTGATGCCCAGTCAGCCACTTTGCCCTGGTGTCTGGCCTGTGTTTGCTGATGCAAGTGCTCTTGGTGAGCATGCAAGGCTGAGTGCATTTGCAGTGCTTGGTGAGGGCGGTGATGCATTTAGTGATTCGGCGGCGTACATGGAGTCCTTGCTGAAGGCCCAGCTTGAGTCTGCACATGGCAGCATCATGCAGCACATGGACAAGTGCAATCCTTACTTTGTTTTCTGTTTGTGTAGGCCCCTTATTATAATGTCAAATGTTCCAGCTGCTACTTGTTTTCTTGGGATCAAGTAGAGAATGCTTCTGCGACGTCCACAGTGGCCAAGGCTGGCATTTGTGACAAGGCATTTTTCTGCCAATGAGCAGTTCCCTCGCGGCGCAGTGCAGCGCCTTGCTTTATTTGTTTGGTTGAAGTGTGTTCTGTAAAACAAGCTAGCTGTTTCCCACAAGGCTCACACATGATTCAATGTGGGTTTGTGTTGCTGGCGATCTTAGAAACATCAGACCAAACATGTTGTGAACTAAGCATGGATGGCGGCATCAAAGTTCCCATGGACGAGATCCCGCAAAATGTGACACTCTCGCCACACAGCTGAATGTTTCTACAAATTTGTGTCAGCTTGTAACTGCTCCTTGTGCATGTGCTGTTGAATGCATGCCCACACTGTGACAAGAAACTCATCTGCTTTGCATTGAACAGACTTAATAACGAAATGTTTGTGTCAGCAGACCACACTTAGGCACTTGTGGGATGAAACAAAGAAGTTTATGGCAACCCACTTGCTCAAGATGTCGCAGCAGAATCCTGACCTCGATGGCCAGCAGCTGGTCGACGCCTTGAACCGTCAGGAGCAGTTTTCTGCTGGAGATTGTCTTAGTAGGCCAGGTAACCATTTTGGCTCTTGCCTTATGATGCCATGACTTGTGTCTCAGCAACATGCTGTTTGGGCTGGCGGCTTGTGTTGCCAGTAATAGTCAGTGAGTATGGACAATTGTTGCCAGGACGCGGTCTTTGATGTTGTTGCTCCAGTGTGTGGACGGTTCTACCACATTGTCCCGAGCGTTGGCGATTCGGATGATGTGTGGGTCATCAGTGCCTTGCAGGGTAGTAGCTACTTTCACTTTGCTAGGATGCTTGCCACTGATGGTTATGTTAAGTCATCAATGTTGAGCATTCCACTTTGGGAAACAAGTGCCTGCTCAATTCAATTTTGCGACATTGACATGTCTTGCTTCACCGTTTTGGACATGACAGGCAGCGATGGCACGATCTCATTTAAGCAGAGTGGCTTCTTCATGATCCCGGCAGAGCCAGAGCTGTCTCGCCCTGCGCCTGCATCTGCTGACAGTAGCAGCAATTGAGTAGAGTCGCAAGACATGTGACTGTGTGTTTTTGGAAGTGCCCTTGGGTGACAGAAAGGGACTTTTGGCTTGGTGCGAAAAAAACAACTGACTACTAGTGCCAACTCATTTCATGTGTCACATGAACCTTGGATCAATGCGATCTTGGTGGCGGTGAGTCTGTTTGGGGGCATCCTATGTTGATCGATTGTTTGTTCTGCAAGGACCTTTTTCTACTTTGCAAACTGCTCGCCAGGTCTGGCTAAGTGAGGTGCAAGACTCAGCAGCGGCAGCGATGCAGTGACAATGTCATATGGCTACTTGCTACAGATACTTCATGTCATGTGTGCTGCACATGGGAAAGGCTTTGCAGGGCCAACAGCTCGATGTTGCTATGTCACTTGTTGTAAGCAGCTGCTCTGAGTTGTCATTACCAACTTGCAGGAATATAGTACACTGCCTGCTCAGCTTTGTTTTGTGTGGTCATAGCTCACCTTGCTGGAGGTATTGCTTGCGTTGGGGGGTCCTAATGTGAACTAATAACTACAGCCCTGCTCCACGCTCATGTTCCAGTATGTGAATGCGCTGAGGCAGCTTTGCTTGCCAGCGTTGAATGTTTGTCGTGAGGCTTGTGGGACTTACAAGGCACTTCCTTGAATTGTCTGACCCAAATATTAGTAACACAAGGGTGCAAGGGGTTTACCTACAAGGTGGCGTGGCTTACAAGCAAACAACACTTGGTTTCTGTGAAGAGTGCATCAAAGTTCTTGCTTAACCATTTGGCTTTGGCTTTGGGATGTCTCAGATCTTAAACACTTGTTTGCAATTGCTGCAAGTAAGTAATCCGCCTCCAGGCAAGCCACATAAACTTCAGTATGTAGGAGTAGTAAATTGGCTTGTCAGTTGCAGTCTTGATGCATGTGGATGTTGAACACTAGTCATTGAGGTGCCTGCCCAGTTGTTTGTCACTTTGCTGGCGGTTTCTCTTGTCAGCTCGTTTGCAAATCGCACTTGCCTGGCTTTAGGGTGGACTTTCATGTGGTAGCCTGAGCTGCCCACTCGGGCAAATGTCGCTTGGGAGGTGTGAGGTGTTGAAATGTGTTCAGGTTCCAGTTGACATGTCATATCATGTTGCATGTGACAGGGTATGTGGCATGAGTCGAACTTGTCTTGAGCGGGCTTGAGTGACTTGACTTCCACAAGGCGGGGGGGCCCAGTCTTGTGGGGCTTGAGGCTTTCAGGTGGCCCTTGCCCTTAGGGCCTTGATGTGTGCATTGACCTTTGTTGGCTTACAATATGGACAGATTCCACCAGCAAACCCGGAGTCCAAGATGAGGTAGCAAGTTGTTTGGGCACATTGTCACCAAACATTGGGCCATTTTGTGCAGTTCATGTGTGTCACATGCCAGACCGACACATGGAATGGGTTTTGAGAAACCTGTCGCTGATCATTGCTAGCTTCCCTGCTTCCTCTTTTCCAGCCTTCGTAGTGTATGTTCTGCAAAAAAAACTTCCAACAAATGACAATTGCCACATGACACAGTTGCACAAGCCAAGCCATGCCCTTAAAAAGGGATTGGTCAGAAATGGTTTGCAGATGAATCAGGTTTGGCGAGTTTAGAGGTAACTCCAGTAGATTATGAGCCTTTCCTTTGCAGTCTGTCTTTACTTTACTCTCTGTGCAGGTTGTCATGGTCATCCAGTCCTCACCTGGGTTGTCACATGACATAATGTCTTTGGGACACATGACTTGGGGGCTTGGTTTGGTATTGATTGGTCATGTTTCTGCACAGCACAGAAATTACCCTAGGGCTTGCAGTCAGTCATTCATTGACAGAGCCAATAAGCTGTTCTGGCTCTGTTCTGGCTCTGCCGCATCCTGCCAGCAGCCAACTGTGATGGCCTGCAGAAAGCGTGTCAGGAACATTGAGAGGTACAGTGTGCCAGCCCTGAGACAACGCCAGCAGTCGCTCTGGGCATCAGACCCTGGGTGTGACAAGCAAATGAATTTTTGTGCTCGTTGAGAGTTCTGTCTGAACCCCATCAATTCAATGTGCTTTGTCACTGACTGAAGTAGGTGGGTAACACTGAAAGGGATCAACAAATAATTCAGCAAACTCCCTCACTCCAGGCCTGCCCTCATGCGAGACAGCTTGCAGCTGACATTGATGCAGTGTTGGGGGCCTGTCCAACACCAAAGTTCCAGCAGCCTTTCGACAATGCAGCTTCTGCGCCTGCCAACCACAAGATGTTAGCGAGCATGGCAAGGTCCGGTGTCATTGATTGCACGCAGGAGCCTCACACTGAACCTCGACCAAAGCTTAGGCGCCTGAACGCATTTGTAACTGAGGCCGATTCTGATGAGACACACCATGTCAAGACAACCACTTGTCATTGCGAGAGCATCCCTGCCACATTGGTTGATGATTCACAAGTCCAAAGCTCTGACGATGATGAGAGCATGTTTCCCATGAACCTGCTGCAGTGATCTGACAATGGCCGGGCATATGACATGTGACACATGTCAGGTTTAAGTTTGCTTTTAGGACACATGTCCATCTAGCCAGAAACTAATTCAGTCAGCTGCCTTCCTCTAGGCATTGCATTGCAAAGCAAAGCATGGAGTGCTTCCACTCCCTGGGAACAAACGGTGTGAACTGCGCCAGTCATTCATTTGACATGTGACACATCTTCTTGAAACCCACTCTTTGCTTCCAGTCGAAGACCTGCGTCCAGGTACTGGGAGTGCTGAGCCAGCAACAATGTGTGGATTGCCTTAGTCCTGCAACATTTCTCTTCCTTCAAAGTGAATGCAGTTGCCTGTTCAGGTTGACAAGCGCTGGCAATCTTTGACGGTCATGCTGCAGCTGAATCCACAATGACATGTCACGAGCAACAATTCGCTGTGCTGAGGAGGTAAAAGCAGGCCACTCAATTTACAGAAGTCATATCTGACATGTGACTGCCCTGTTGCAGACTAGACTGGTAGAGTTATGGAAACGAGCCACTGAGACATAACATCGTGAGTGAACACATCAAGATGGAGCTGGCTTTCCAGGCGGGGGCAAGTGCCAGCTTTGTGCCCAGAAGCACATGTTTGCATATGGCAAGCACATGTTGGATTGAGCAGTTCCACAATAATTCTAGGAGTTTTGCTGCAGCAGGTTTTGCAATTGACAGTCTGAGCCATGCAGTGGTGTGTGTCCTGCCGCACTTTGCTCAAATCCACTTCATCATTTGAACACACACACACACACAGTAGTGCCGGAATGTTTTGACATGACTGGCATGCTGTGACATGACTGGCGCACTGTGACATGACTGGCATGCTGTGACACCAACGCAGGCACTAGGAGTGGTTGGCAGTGCCAAACATAAGTTAATGCATATCATGTCATAGTAGTAACCTCAGCTGTGCTCCGTGCATGGCTTCTGTGGCCGCCTCGCTTCTTCCGGCTGATTGGTGGGTGGTTCCAGAGCTTGGGAGGATGCTTGGACTAGAATATGTGAATCTATTTGGCGCAAGCAATCTCAGCAACTTTCTGATTCTGAATTCTGAACTGAACTCAGGAAGGGTCAGCAGGCTGCTTGTTTGCATGACACTTTGGCTTTCGCAACCAGCTAGCTGTGTCAACACAGCAAGGTGCAGCAAGCAGTGAGTGTGATGGTTGGGGGTTCAACTCTAGGCTGTCCAGTCATATGTCCATAGACTCCTGTGCTTAGGCTTTGTACTTGGTGAACACTTGTGATCCAGCCGCTGCTGCAGACATTGTGTGGCCTGGCTGCTAGAGTGAAAGCGATGTGGGTCCTTGTGCGACATGATGTTGCTGTGCCCAACTGGAAATCGTCTTCTCAATTGCTGTGCTGGGTGGCTTGTGTTGGGGCAGGGGGATCAAAGTCAGTTTAGCCCAGGAACCACATCCAGAATAAGTATGCCACCATTCGCAACGTTGCACTAAATTGTCACTAAGCTGAAGAAATTGCCTGAGCCACTTTTTGAGAGTCTGAGGGTTCTGGGTTTGGCTGGTATTGTGATGCCAATACAGGCCGCTGACTGATATCTGAGCGAGGATGTGCTTTGAGGGAAAGTCCATGTACTGCAGGTGCCATGCAGGTCACCAGGTATTGCATGTGTCATTTGACCGATATGCCGCCGCAGGGGTTGTGTTTTTTGGGCTTGTTGTGTGTGAGCGACTGCTTCCAGGTACTCCTTCCTCATGGACAAGGCAGGGTTGTGTTGCTCCATGTTGCACTCTCAGTCAAGTGTCACACAGCAAGATGTCACAGGCACATCAATCTCACAGTCAAATATTTTACCACATGCCATATGTCACTTGACAACTGACTTCTGTCGTTTTGACATGTGTCAGTTGCACTCATCCTTGTCATTGACTTGAGTCACTCGCATGCAGCTGAGGTTGTCTTGCAAGTTTGCCATGTCTTACTGCAGCCTTGTAAATGTCGCATGACACATGTTGAGAGTTCGGTGTTTCTGTCCGATGCGCGGCATGCCAATTTCATCAGAGTCCCAGCAATTGCCATTGCCACGTGACATGTGAATTCTCTAACCTTGCGCCTGCTTCGACCCAGTGTGCCATGAAGGATGGCACAGGAATGGCAGCAGCCTGAACAGCCAGTTGTTGGCTACACAGCACAGTCTTTTGTGTTTGGGCCAGGGTTCCCTTCACTGGTTGCCTACCAGCCTCAAGCTCGGGATCCACTTTTGTTCTGGGATTTGGGCTACACGTTTGATGAGTTCCGTGATCATGCTGCAGAACCGTCCTCCTCCAAGTTTCTGGATGGCATCAAAGAGCTTGCAGTGCAAACTGGAATGCAGGATGCACTGCATTTGCGGGGATCAGAAACCAGGTGCCTTATCATTGAAATCAATCCTGATTTTGGGGGGGTAGGTTTGTTGTTTTGTCCATTACCTGAATGGTTGACACAAGCAACCAAGGCCAGGAGCACTGGATGCCAATTGCTGTCGCACAGATCTCCTGATTCGATTCTTTGCCACATATGCTGGCAAGTCAAGGCTGCCCTGCAAGGAGACCCATGCACTGTCATACCTAAGGTTTGCTGCCTTTCGGATAGCGGAGGTGGCATACAGACATGGTGGCTTTGCAGTGCCTTGTGGAGAGCACGAGCTGGTCATTTCTCCAACAGGATGTGTCACCAACTTTCGCGACATTGTGCAGGCCACACATGGCACATTGCTGCATGCCTGGGGCTCGCAATGGAACTCTATGTTGCACTTTCTTAGCTGCTCCTGGGAGGAACCTCAACATCCATTTATGGACATTCTTCTCTTTGTTGTTCTTGCTGCAAAAACGAGAAGAGCACAGAACAAACAGCCTTGGAAGAGAGTTTCAGCCTCCTTGCTTCATCTCTTGCAGTTGTCTGTCATCACTGCCTTGCACGACATCCTGCACATCTTCATTTGGCAGACCTATCTTCCTGGGCATGTAGATGATCAAGGCCACATTCCATCTTGTAGAATGAGGCAGGGCTTGTTCTCTTGTGTTGTCCACATTAAGGTTGCCTGCAAGCCATCATAGCCGCCATCTTTCTGTGCTCTTGTCAAGTTGCAGCCTCCTTAGCCTGTTGCAGGCCCAGCCCGAGGAGAACGAGGCCACTGATGGGCAAGTTGTTCCTCGCCCACACAAGAAACTGCACTTACAAGAGATCTGGGATTTTACACAAACTGCAAAGAACTCCGGCATCAGCATGAGCAAGTTGGCACAGGTTCGTCAGGGCGATCAGCATGGTGGGAATTCCAGTGGCTCTGTTCATTTTTGGCAAAGAAAGCTGCTCAACCTATATGACAGCAGGGCTGTGTTGGGCTTTGTCCAGTGCAATCACTGGGCTGCTGTCACTGATGGTAGTGTGCACTCTTGCAAAGATACCTTGCTCACGGCGTTGTACAACTCACAGGCCAAGCAAGCTGGTCCAACCTGGTGAGCATGACCTTGCAGAAGAAGTTGAGCGGGAGCTTGCTAGGCGCGAGGGGGAACGCATTTCCTCATACAAGGTGCTTCAGGCTTTGTCGAAGCAGCTTTGGTTGATCAGCCGAAAGCAACTTTCACTAGGTTGACCTCCTTGGTGCATTGCAAGCAGCAAGGACGCTCACTGTCATCTCGGACCAAGGCCCAGTGATGCTTTCGGCAATGAGCTTCATTCAGAACAAACTCTTTCTTATCCATACGTCATATGACAAATACCATAGGTTGATCCGTGATTGCAAGCTGGCTGCTGAACATTCTGGTGTCTTGCAAGCTACTCTTGCAGCCCAACACCTTTGGGGAATCAATTGTGGCCCTTTTGGATCTGGATCCTTCTGGGAAGAGAAAAAGGCCGCCCTTGCCCACTTCTTTGCCACTGAAAGCCCTGTGACTTGGCTGGAGTATCTTTGAGTTTTGGGAGCGTCCTTATCTTCATTGTTGTTGCAAATCTGTGTGGCTTGCCCCCCTCTCTCCACTCAGGACGGCGCCCTTTTCCCAGCAGTACCTGCACCGGATTTCTGATGACTTTGGCTTAGAAGATCCACTTGAAGTGTGGCAAGCTTTGAGTGAGATGGAAAGCTATGTTATCAAGGGCGGTGTGCCAAAGAGTGGCCGTTGGTTTTCTTGGCACGAGAATGGGCATGCCCAAATTCGGGAATGGCATGCCACTCGCATGGTCTTGGAACACTATGTGGGGGAAACAGTTGCTGAAAGCTCACAAAGTGAAGAAGAAGAAGAAGAAGAGCAGGCTTTCAAGCAGTTGCGCAAGGGTGCTGGAGGGCTCAATCTTGCTTACCGGTGCACCACTCAATATTTGCTTACCGGTGCATTTGCAGTGCGCATGGCCACCTCCTGGGCTGCAGATAGCCACCTCAAGGCACTGGCTTCTTTGCTCTCTGCTGATGGTAAGACAAAGTTTGAGCGGATTGCCAACTGGTCAGTTGATGAAGCCAAGATGTCAAAAAAGATTGTCCGCTACACTCTGCTGCTGCTATCTCACCGCTGTAGCAGCTTGTCCAAGGCACGCAGCCCGCCAGGGGCTTATGCAAGTGTTCTCACATCGCGGCCAGCACCAGCTTTGCAACAAGTGAAGCGAGACCTTCGGTACCTTGTGTCTCTGGAGACCGCTGAAGGTGTGCCGCACAGCAGCAACTTGACTCAGGATTTGCTGCTGTCATATGACCCTCCAACCCGTTCGTTGGCACAAGGCTTTGAAGCAGCCAACTGGCAAGTGCATGCGTCTGGGCTGACTTCAATGGAAATCCTCAAATCAATGCTGGCTACATTTGCTGATAGCAAATTGATAGAGGACACACATGGTCGTGTGCGAATGGTTCAGCAGAGTCAATCCAACGAGAAGCTTACCACGGCCGCCATCCAGCAAGCTGTGAATGACAGTGGTACACTTGAAGCTCGCTCATTGCCCCATCCTGCTGCAGTCACCAAAGATGAGTTTCTGCAGCATTGGCGCAACACCAAGGACACATTTCGTGCCAAGGAACTTGGCAACCCAAGAACGCACAGGCTTCCTCGCTTCTTTGGCAACATCATGAAGCGTGATCGCAGCTGGGCAGCTGTCACTGAACCGAGCCTGGTTCGATCAGCAGCTGGGTGGGAGTGGATTCGCTTCTACAACGCTCACCGTCTGTGGGAGCAGCAAGTTCAAGTCCAGGCAGGTGTGTGAGCCATTCTTTCAGTAAGCTGTCGCATGATGAGTCTTTCCAGCCAAGGGTCAAGTACTCCATGTGTGTATGTCATGTGAAAATTGTCCCTGCAGGCTGGCTTGCTGAACCTCCTCTGCCACCATGGCATGGTGATGAAGCATCTGGGGACAGGTCGGTGCTATGTGGTTCTCGCGCCGCACAAGTGGGCAACCTTGTCTTGGCCAGTTTGGGAAATGCGTGACTCCAGGCAGCTGCAGCTTGATGTCTCAGCACAGGCTGAGTGGATTTGCATGTTCAAGCCTGACATGTGGAATTGCCAAGTGTGTGAGCCTACTTGGACGAGCTTGGCATATGCCTTCAGAGCGCGGGCCCTCCTGAGCCGCTACTGAAGAAAGACATCCCTGCGGTCTCCAAAGAGTTTTGTCTTCAATGACTTGGTCATTCTAGTTCAGCACTTTGGCTTGCACTCAGCACCTGCCAAAACTACGCGCAAGAAGTTGCTGCAACTGCTCGCAGAGTTTGCAGCGTCTGGTGATGAAGAGTTTGTGCAGGAGGTCATGGCAAGTGACACCAAGCCCAAACTGGCCACTACAGATGAGTCAGCGCAGGACCTACTCGTGGAGTGTTTGTTGGAGAACCTGGGCTTGGAGGAGCGCAGTGAGTACAGGGAGCTCCAGAAGAAGTCGTCCTCAGCAAGAAAGGCCACTGCAAAAAAGCAGCAGTGGGCTCAATGGCACATGGAAAAGCTGCTGGAAATGAAAGAGCCTTGGATGCTTACTTTTTTTCATGTGACATGTGAGGTATTTGAATGCTATTTTGAATGTCACTGGCTCATGTTGGATTCATGCCCTTTGCATGTCCTTGTTGCAAACCAGTGCAGCCTACAGGCCAAAAAGAAAAAGTCCAAGGGCAAAGGCAAAGGAACTGTTCCTGGCAAGGCCCGGGGAAAAGGTCGAGGAAAAGCAGGCCGTGGCAAAAAACGCAGAGAGTCGCAGGGCTCAGCTGCCAGTCTGAAGAAGCAGCGTCTAGAAGAAGCTGAGCCAGAAGACTTTGCTGATGCCAGCCCTGTCAAGTCAGAGGACAATGATGCTCACGATGAGGCAGCTGTTCTTGAGGCCTTGCAGCCAGGCGCACTAGACACAGCACATGCAGAACCCCCGCTGCAAGTGGAGCCGGATCTTCCTGCTGTTGCCGCTGCAGATGAGCAAGGGCCTCCTGCAATGCCCTTGGAAGCTGACCCACAGCGAGTTGAAGCAGAGCCAGCTGCATTGGCCTTAGATTCTGCTGCTGCAGCTGCTTCAAGCTCCTCGAATCTTGGAGATGATCATGTACCATTAGCTGCACTTGCAGCTGCGCCTTCCTCATCATCACAGCCAATTGTTCGAGCTTCCAGTTCCAGGGTGCACAAGACGCCATCTGAGATTTTGGATTGCATCACTCCGCCAGGCTTTGCATGTCGTCTTTCCTACAATGACCGCCGGTTCAAAGTGGAGTGCAATGTGCATGCTCTGCATGAGTCTGTTTGGACATTTCCGTACACCAGAAAGACGTATTCAAAGTCCTTCTGCTCGAATATAATTACTTGGCGGGAAGCCCTGGCTGATGTCCATGATCATGGATGGAAGAAATGGGCTTGTGTCAGCCCACTATCCTGTTGCAAACCCACCAACTCCAGGCCACATTGATGAGGAAGTGTATGCTCAGCTTGAGCCGGTCGTAAAAGACATGCCGCCGCCCAAGAAGTACTAAGGACAATGGCTGTGGAGAAAATAAGTGTCTGGCACATTCAGTTGAACCAGTTGTGCTGCCCAGAAGGGCTGCGCTTGTGCAGCCAGCTTATTGATTCATTGCCACATGTAGTGTAGGCACTGTTCCGAACACGGGCGCCCTACGAGCGCTCCTTCCCCTACCACCAGTCGGTCCTGCACGAGATGGCCCTGGCCGGGCGCAGCCGCTTGAACCTTGCCGGCCCGGAAACGCTCCACATGGCCCATGTGTTGAAGGAGATGGACCGCGGGTTCTTTGGCAAGAACCACAAGAGCTGGACCAACCACCTACTTGGGGCGGAGGCGGCCAACGGCGAGGAGCGCCCCCGCACGGTCGTCAACTTCTGCTCCCGGCTCGAATTTCAAGATGGGAAGCGCAAGCCGAAAGGCCAACAGTATCACGGCCGAGGGACAGTCCACTCCCACTCCCTGGGCTTTCTGGAGAACAGGGCGGCTATCAAGCTGGAGGCCAAGATTGCCGCAGTGGAGCCCGCAGAGGCCGAGCCGCTGCTGCGGGGGCTTGTCCTGGACTCGCAGCGGGACCGCAGTCGCAGCCAAGTTGCCGTCCGCGAAGAGCCATCGATCTGGGACGCCGAGGACTCGTCCCCTTGCAGCACCGGGAAGGCGATTTTCACAAGCGCATCCGGGCCTACTTCCGGGAGTCGATGGAGGTGACCAAGTGCCACAAGGATGTCCAGATGGCGGACGGCAGACACAACCTGCTGCGCTACGTGGCCACCTACGCCCCCAAGTTCAGCGGATCCTTTGCGAAGGATTGGCTGAACGACAACGCTTCGGACTACAGCATAGCCCGGCGAGTCGCGTTCGACTACCATCCCTTGGAGCCCGAGATGTGGCCCACCTTGGCGGGGCAGCTCTTCCCGCAGATCAGCTACGGGGGGACGCTCCAGCCGATCGTCGCGCCCTACCCCGGCATGGCCGAGAAGCCGAGCTACGTTGAGCGCTGCGAAGAGAGCGAGTCAAGAGCAACGACCAAGGCGAAATCATCCAGTACTTGAAGAACCTGAAAGATCCTTTGAGTCTAAAAATAGCCTCGCGGAAATTTAGACTACAAAGCTGCGCCGAGTCTAAATTTGTAGTCTAAATAGCGCGTCTAAACTGCGAGTCTAAATCACGCAAATGCATATAAACACCTTGTTGCACCACTTGTTTTTGCATAGAACAGCGCAGCAAGCGCGCCATTATTTGTGTTTCTCTCGTGCTTGTTTATATGCGCAGCGTGGCGGGAGGATGTGTGGCTGCGAAGCCCTGAAGTGTGAGAGCTTGAGAAAATTGTCAGAGATTTTGCGACGCACACCCATTGTATATAGGAACCACGGCCCAAAGTTTAGAAAGCCCAGACACTGTTTTTGTCACAGGCCGCAAAGCAAGCAAGAGCTGCAAAGTACAAGCTGTCACAGAGGTACAAACTTGTGTGCGACAGTTCTCTGCCTTTTTGTACACTTGCCCTGCGCGCAGCCATTGGATTGTACACAGGACACTTGCGCCGCATGCATCTTTTGTACTGTGAGGCTTGTACTTGTGCTACACGAACTCCAAGTTGTGTGCCACAAACGCCTGCGTGCTTGCCGCAGCTGTGTGGGTTTTTTCCATATATATACTTGTCCTCTACATGTACAAGCCTTTTCTGGGCCATGAACACGTGTGCGGATGAAGCGTGCGCCGTCGCCCTGGCCTTGAAGGCGTCTCGCCCGGACAAGGACGAGCAACGGCGGCTTGGCGGTGGCGAGGTGGAGCTGGTGAGAAACTGCGTGCAGTACTACCAGGCGAGCAATTTGGATGGGAAGCCCCACGAAGTTCTGGCTTGGTTTGCAAACTGCTTGCTGCGCATCCGATGCAATTTGGAGAGGCAGTTCGTTGACCCGGACGCAACCTTGTTGCCATCTACGTTGCCAGCAGCTACTGAGTGCGCGGCTCCTGTGCATCCGGACCTGGATGTACTTGTTTGGGAGCTGGAGGATGCTGCCAAATTTCTTTCTGAGACCAAAGAGTTTCACGCGGCGCACTGGCATTGGTTGGGATCTTTGTTCGGGGAAAGCCTGGCAGTTTTGAAGTTGGAACAAAGCCGCCAGTTGATTTAAGTTTGCGCTCAAGGATGTCCATTTTGTGACATCGGCTGCGTTCGACGGCTTGTTTGTGCGAGAAAAGTGTGTACACCTTGTGTGGGCGGACCCATCACGATACGCAGACCCATTGCTTGTACCATGCGTGCCCATCACACATGTGTGGATAGAGCGCGCAGGCCTTCCGCAATAATTGTACTATATATATTGTATTGCGCAGGCGCGTCGCAGGCCCCTTTGGCTAGGCCCCTTTGGTTGTGTTGCGTAGCCTTCCGCTTGCTCGGTTGCCACTCTGTATTAAATACTGGCGCTTGTATTTACTGTGCGCAGGCCTTCCACACACATTTTTGTCAGCTTTGCAAGTGTGATGAAATTTTGTTTTATTCCGGGAGCTCCTTTTTCGAACTTTTTCGGATTAGTGCAAGATACCTGTGCTATGGCGCGTGACCAGTTCGCCGCAATGCGCACCTTGCTGGAGGCTTTCGAGGCGCAGGTCATGGATCGCTTTGAGGAAATCCAGGAGAGTCTCGACGGCCTGAGTCAACAACTCACCTACCTGGAGTTCGTCTACCGCTGTTATCGTACACAGCCCGAGGCGATCAGCGGTGAGAAGGGCTCGAAGGGCGAGAAGGGCGAGAAGAGCGAGAAGGGCGAGAAGGGCAAGAAGGGCGAGAAGGGCGAGAAGGGCAAGAAGGGCTCGAAACCCAGGAAGGGTAAAGGCAAAGGCCTTGTTCGCAGATGATCTTTGGCGAGGCTGTACAAAACTGTGCGACGCTTGTTGTCACTTAAAATGTGTATAGAACTTGGGAAGGCCTGGTAGGCTCTGATTGCACGAGGGTAGAGTTGAGCGTTGCGTTCCATCACACAAGGTTTGGTTGCACATGCGCTGTTGGGTTGATTCGGATATCATGCCCCTGTGACCGCAGTGCTAGGAAGAACGAACGATAGCGTGTGAGGGTTCTTCACAGTTCTGTGGTTTCTATAGGTGCTGCACGCGACATGGCAGCCCTTCAGACGCTCATGGAGGGCGAGGATTCAAAGAAGGTGAAGGACATGCGTGCCCTGAAAGCTCGGTCTAGGCTTGTGGCTGACCCTCGAGTCAGCGTTGGTCAGCTGGCCGACTGCCTGCGCGGCTACCTCGCCTTCAAGAATTCTAAGGATGCCTTCAGCTTGGTCAGTCCAGTTGGCGTCACTCAGGTTTCGTGGAAGAGCAGGCCTGACCCGAACTGGCTAGTAAAGCTTGCCGGATTGCATTTCGACCTGCTTGGACTCCACCCAAACACTAAGGTGGCAGGGAAGAAGATGAGGCGTGCGATTTTGACCCTCATCGAATCCGGTGAAGTTGTGAACTCGACGACCAAGACGGTGTCTGATTTGGCCGACTACATCGACCTGTGCGTTCGCATCAGCTTGTCCCAACTGCGCGCCGTCAAGCTCAGCGACCAGCCTTCGCGGGAGCGATTCATGCGTCGCCTGGACACCATGGAGCAGAAGCGCCTGACCAAGGTGATGGATAAGGTGGCGGCGAATGCCAATGAGGATGGCAGTGACACAGAGGGTGAGGGGGTGATCAACGTGCTGGATACCGAGCAGAAAGGCCCCGGTGACGGCGAGCGCATCAAGCCTTTGGTTCCACACACCACGCAGTTGGTCACTGATGAGATCACATTTGAAAGCTTGTCCTCCCACTCCTCTCGCCGCGAATCCGGCTTGCAGCTCCGTGTCATGCCCTCCAGCCCTCATTCTTCGGAAGCTTGGGCCGAGTGTGCTGAGCCTGTGCCTTCCAAAAAGGCTAAGAAGGGCGATGCGATGAGTGAGTCTGAGATCCTCAAAGCAGCCGCCCATCTCCCTTCGGCTGCTTCAGGCCTGTGGGGCTGTGTCTTGTGTTCCGGTTTTGTTGTAGAGGTGAGTATAGTTTAAATACAGCGACACTAGATGTTTTTGCATGTACACCCAACTCCAATTTTTGTATACAACAATTTGGATGTTCCACATGTTTGCCGTTTGTGGCCAAACAAGGTGAGCCAGTTCGGAGGAAGTCTGCTTTGAAGCGGCCCGCCGCCAAGACCAGCGCCCCCACCGCGGCAACAAAGCCCAAGGCGGCCGCCAAGGCCAAAGCCAAGGCAGGCGCCAAGGCCAAAGCCAAGGCGGGCGCCAAGACCGAAGCCAAGGCGGCTGCCAAGCCCAAGGCCGGCGCGGTAAACTTGCAGAAGTGCTCCCTCCGCCACCGCGTCACAAGCGCCGCGTACCACAAGGCCAAGTCTTTCGCCCTGAAGCAGGGCAAGACCGAGGATGAGGCCGCGGAGTTGGGCCGCATTGCTTCCAGGGAGGCGGCAGCGGAGTTGGATACTGAGAAGCTGGAGGATGTAGACTGATAGCATGTGCTGTATATAAGTATTCAAACTGTGGCATCCTTGAATCAGCAGCTTGTGCGATGAACCAGCTGCAGTTGATGCTTGTATACTGACTTACATGTACTTGTGCTGCTTGTGCCATGCACATGTCGCGTGTGTTGGGCTTTGTGGACTTTGACCTGTGGTGTGTGATGTCGTCCTTGCCGGCAAGTGTCATGTGACTGACTCCAAACTGGCGCCCTTTTGTGTAACATGCACATTGTGATTGAATTGAGCTTGCCAGTTTGTCGAGCTAGAACTGCCACTCACAAATACACCGTGGTTGGATTTGAACCATAGCGGAAAACGAGTTCCACACAGCGCATGCGCTTGTACATGTCCAAAGGAGGAGGGTTTGCAGGTTTCGCATGCAGCATGAACAATATTTTTTCTGGCGGCTCCATTTTGGCTCTTGCAAAAACAAGGAACCTCCGATGGGGGATGCATGAAAGGACACACACACATGCACATGTGATACACCCGAGCTGGGTATGATGTACAAAGCTGCATCGGCACTGCACAAGGAGCATTCCACTACGCCACTACGCAGCCTGCATCTGTGTTGCACACTGTTCAAGAGGTGTACTTGCATTTGACAACTTGGTACCTGGTGTGCGTCATGGAGAGCCGCTTGTACACAGCTGATTGGCCGGGGAATGTCACCAAAGCAGCGCCTCGCCTTGACTTGTATAAGCATGCGCCTTGAAACTGCGAACCCTCATGAACTAACTGTACACACACGTGCACGAACTTGCGCCGCTACCAAGGATGTGCTGGCGAGGGCGCAGCAGCACAATGCGCCAAAGCCGGTGGCAGTGCGAATTCTGCCATGCAGGAGCGCGTACCAGCCGCAGACAAGTGCCTTCCTCTACTACGACAGCGATGCGGATATGACAGAGGCGCTGAAGGCGTTTCGGGCGGCGGACCACCATGCAGAGCGGGCTCGGCCGCCAGCGGCAGCAACGGCAGCAACGGCGCCAGCACCAGCACCACCCCCCCCTGCCCCACTACCATCCTTTCCACCACAGCCACCGCAACTGCAGACACAACAACCACCACTGCCACAGCCACCACTGCCACCACCACCACTGCCACCACCAGGAGGGTTTAGGGTTTAGGGTTTAGGGTTTAGGGTTTAGGGTTTAGGGTTCAAAGACTTCAAGACGTGGATTTTTCAAAGCGAAAATCATCTAAAGCTTCGATCTCAATCCCACCCACCCAGATCCCATTACCAAGGGCCAGCCTCAACAAGTTGCCGGCGCAACTTAGAAAACCGAATTTGGGGGGCGCGAGGCGGAAGCCACGGCAAGAACAGCTGCGCGCGGCGACTAGCAAAAGGTCGCGGGCAGCTGCAGCCGCGCGCGCGGGTGGCGGCCAGCAAGCAGTGAGCGGGGAGGAACAAGCGGCAAGCGACCCGTCGCGAAGTTCCTCGCCAGAGGAAAAGCAAAGGCAAAAAGTTGGGCCGACATCAAGCTCGCTTTGCGCGCTTTGGCTCAGCAAGACTCTCGCTTCAAGAAAACGAGCGCCGTGCAGAGAATGCCGTCTCGACTGCGCAAAGCCGCGCAGAGAGACCGCGCGATTTCAAAGTTGAAGAAAATCCGCGTGCCGCCGGACTATGTCGTCGGCCGCAGCTGCGTGTCTCAACTTAGAGGAAAAAGTTTCAAAAGTAGATTTTAGTAGCGTGAACTGTAATAGGGAAAGTTGAACCGCGCAATGGCTGAGCGAGAAGCCACTTCAGAAGCAGTCCCGCGACTTCGATCGGCTGGAAGCAGAAATCCATGGCAAAGCCACGAAAAAACTCCCGGCAGCCACGACACGGCCACGCAAAACAAGGCGCGCGCCAGCCATCGCCAGCCCAATGACCTCGATTGCCATTTGATTAAGGGCTCACGCCCGGAAGCGGTCAAAGTCAAATGGCCAGATCTCTAGATTCGAGCTGCGGATGGCCGATTTCATATTGCCCCGTGTAGGAGTTTGCCAGCGGCCAAGCCGAGCCATTTTTATCAAGGGCTTGCAAAGCGAATGGCCGCTTTCAAGGCCGGCTAGCCGCAGTGGCCGTTTTATCAAAGCCGATGGCCGTTTTATCAAGGCCGGCCAGCCTCAATGGCCGTTTTATCAACAATGGCCGCTTTATCAAGGCCGGCCCAACGCCTGATGGCCGCTTTATCAAGGCCAATGGCCGCTTTATCAAGGCGTTATAAAGGAGGGTGCATACATTCTGGGGCACTTAAGCACAGGGTTTAGGGTTATTCAGTGTAGAGCAAGCCTGTCGCTTGCGCGCCACGTTCAGTGGCTCCATGCGCGCGCCCGCCTCACCGGCGGGTCATTGCGCGTCGCCGCGCCCGCCGTTGGCGGTTCAGCTCGGCTCCCGCCGCCAGCGGAGCTGCGCGTCGTAGCGCTCGGCGCCCACTCACCGTGGTTCGCGCCTCGCTTTGTTTAGGGTTTAGGGTTTAGGGTTTAGGGTTTAGGGTTTAGGGTTTCCAAGATGAAGCGCGCCCTCGACCCCGGGGGTCGTGGGGGCGCGCGGCGCAAGCGGCATCCCCACCCCTTGACCACCCACATCTAAAACCTTTTAGGGTTTAGGGTTCGCAGAAACCCGGCCCGGGCGCGTCGCGTGCCATTTTTCGCGACGCGAAGAATCATCGAAGGTTTGGGCTTGGGTCTGGCCCGTCGGGCTGCCCGAAAGCTTGTTCCCGTCGTTTTGACGCTGGGGTCGGGCCCGTCGGGCTTCCCGAGAAAACTTTCTGGGCGACGGCCGAAGCTTCCGCGACAGCCTCGGAGGGGCGCGTCGCTCGCGCTCGCTTCCGTAATTTTGGCGCTGGGAGCTGGCCCGTTGGGCTTCCCGAAACAACTTTCCGGGCGACGGCCGAAGCTTCCGCGACAGCCTTGGCAAACCCGCGCCGTCGCTCGCGCACGCTCCGTTATTTTGGCGCGGGGGGCTGGCCCGTCGGGCTTCCCGAAACAGTTTTCCGGGCGACGGCCACAGCTTCTGCGACAGCCTCCCTCGCGCTCGCTTCCGTCGTTTTGGCGCTGGGGGGTGGCCGGACGGGCTTCCCGAAACAAGTTTCCGAGCGATGCAAAGCCGGGGGGGGATTGGAGCTGGCCCTGGAAGCGGCCGTTCGTTGCTAGAGTTCATATAAAAATGACACTTGTAGCGCAAACGCAGGGAAGTGGCTTTTGGGAGCGGCCGGTCTTTGTTAGAGTTTGTCTAAAAACGACACACGGTAGCTCAAACGTGCAGAGTTGGTCACTTGAAGCCTCGAAAGCGGCAAAGTGGCAACTTTATCAAGGCCGGCCAGCCGCAATGGCCGTTTTATCAACAATGGCCGCTTATCAAGGTTGAGGACCAGGCCAGTGGCCGCAATGGCCGCTTTATCAATCAGAAGCGGCTCCGAGCAATGCAAAGCGGGGGGATCTTGGACGCCGACAGCCATGGCAAACCCGCGCCGTCGCACGCGCGCGCTCCGTTATTTTGGCGCTGGGGTCTGGCCCGTCGGGCTTCCCGAAACAATTTTCCGGGCGAAGCTTCCGCGACAGCCATGGCAAACCCGCGCCGTCGCTCGCGCACGCTCCGTTATTTTGGCGCTGGGAAGCTGGCCCGAGGGGCTTCCCGAAACAAGTTTCCGAGCGATGCAAAGCGGGGGGATCTTGCAGGCCGCCGCGGCGTATGCGGCCCGAAGCCTATGTCGCAACACGGGCGGCCCAGATTATCAAGCGGACAAATGGCCAGATCTCTAGCTTCGGGCTTCGGATGGCCGATTTCATATTGTCCCGTATAAGGAGTTTATCAGGGGCCAGGCCGAGCCATTTTTAGGAAGGGCTTGCAAAGCGAATTGCAACTTTATCAAGGCCCACCAGCCACTTGCCCGTTTTATCAAAGCCGATGGCCGTTTTATCAAGTTTTATCAACAATGGCCGCTTTATCAAGGTCGAGGACCAGGCCAGTCCCCGCAATGGCCGTTTTATCAATCAGAAGCGGCCAAATGGCCAGATCTGTTAGATTCGGGCTGCGGATGGCCGATTTCATATTGCCGCGTATGAGAAGTTTATCAGCCAAAGCGATTGGCCGTTTTATCAAGGCCAGCCGCAGTGGCCGTTTTATCAAAGCCGCCGTTTTATCAAGGCCGGCCAGCCTCAATAGCAGTTTTAGCAACGGTGGCCGCTTTATCAAGGCCAGGCCAGTGGCCGCAATTGCCGTTTTATCACCAAGAAGTGGCCACATGGCCAGATTCTCTGGATTCTCTGGATTTGGGCTGCGGATGGCCGATTTCCTATTGTCCCGCACAAGAAGTTTATCAACGGCCAGGTCGAGCCATTTTAAGAAAGAGCTGGCGAAGCGAGTGTTCGCTTTATCAGACCGGACAGCCGCAGTGGCCGCTTTATCAAGGCCGAGGACTAGGCCAGTGGCCGCGATGGCAATTTTATCAACCAGGCGGCCGCATCTCGTAGATTTCGGCTGCGGATGGCCGATTTCACATTGTCCCGTACAAGCAGCTTATCAACGGCCAGGCCATTTTTAGAAAGAGCTGGCAAAGCGAGTAGCCGCTTTATCAGACCGGCCAGCCGCTTTATCAAAGCCAGCCGCTTCTAAAGCTTCTTATAAAGCTCCTTACAAAGCTTCTTTTACAAAGCTTCTTATGAAGCCTCTTATTCTTTTAAAGCTTCTTATAAAGCTTCTTTTCAAGCTTCTTGCAAAGCTTCTTCTAAAGCTTCTCATAAAGCTTCTTCTAAAGCTTCGTATAAGGAGCCTTGATAAAGTTCATAAGCAGGATGCTGCGACTCGTTGAAGGTTTGGGGTTACTCATTCTAAGGCCAGCTGGCGCTGGCAGCGGGAGCTACAGCTCCAAACCGCGCTCGTTGCAGAGGAACGCAACTCGGGGCGCTTCCGCTCGCCATGCCGGACTCGCTCTGCGCCAGCACCAATGCAGCTGCTGCGGCCGAGCGCTTGCAGTACGGCGCTCGGCCTTGAGTTTAGGTTTAGGGTTCAAAGACTCCAAGACGTGGATTTTTGAAAGCGAAGATCATCTACAGCTTCGATCTGAATCCCACCCACCCAGATCCCATTACCAAGGGCCAGCCTCAACAAATTGCCGGCGCAACTTAGAAAACCGAATTTAAGGGGCGCGCGGTGGAAGCCGCGGCAAGAACAACCGCGCGCGGCGACTAGCAAAAGGTTGCGAGCAGCAGCAGCCGTGCGCGCGGGTGCCGGGCAGCAAGCAGCGAGCGATGAGGAACAAGCGGCAAGCGACCCGTCGCGAAGTTCCTCGCCAGAGGACAAGCGCAGGCAACAGGTTGGGCCGACATCAAGCTCGCTTTGCGCGCGCGTTGGCTCAGCAACACTCTCGCTTCAAGAAAGCGAGCGCCGTGCTGCAAAGAACGCCGTCTCGACTGCGCGAAGCCGCGCGGATAGACCGAGCGATATAAACAAATGAGGAAAAAGCTTCAAAAGTAGATTGTTGTGAACTGTAATAAGGAAAGTTGAGCCGCGCAACGGCTGAGCGAGAAGCGACTCCCCGCGATGTCGAGCGGCTGGAAGCAGAAATCCATGGCAGAGCCACGAAAAAACTCCCGGCAGCCCGAAACCACGACACGGCCACGCAAAACAAGGCGCGCGCCAGGGAGGAACCGAGCCCGGGACCACCCGCTTCAGAGACGGACGCAAGACCACTAGGCCACCAGCCCCGCGCGGGACCTCGGCGCAAAACCAAAACGCGCAGCCAAGAGCCCTAGCCACCGGAAAAGCGCGCAAATTTAGCGTGGGGCAAATTTTGCGATTTTAGCCCCGATCTTGGATTTGAGCGGCGAGGCAGATTTAGCAGCCTGCGGGAAGCGCGGTTTTTTTGCTTTTTCAGTTTGCAAAGTGAACCCTCTCGGCACTTTGGCTGCGCTGACCTTCAAAAACTCGAGGTTTTTTACGTTTTTTTTCGGCCCTCGATCCTCGTTTGTGGGGAGTGTTGCATTTTTCTTCTGGAAAACCTAAAAAACTCGAGGTTTTTTGACGGTTCGAGCCCGGAAATGACGACAGGGCCAGCAAATTTTGAACAGCTAAAAAATCGTAAAAAACCTCGAGTTTTTGAGCCCTGGAGCTCCGAAATGACGGCAGGGCCAGCAAAAACAAGACAGAACACAAACTCGCCCAAATCCTTCAGGGTTTAAATTAATATAGAAACTAATTGTTTAGGGTTTAGGGTTTAGGGTCAATCCGATTTCAGGAAACGAGCAACACTTGGAACGCTGGACCCACAGCTGTTGGCTGGAAAACACCACCCGCCCAAGCTCCCAAAGTATTCGGGGCCCAAAATCACATTTGGTTAAAAAGAATCCGGGCGCCCGCAAGTCGAAAGCGCCGCAGGCCTGCCATCAACATGCGAGCGCAAAAGCGTGGGTGGCCGCGAGCGGCCAAAAAATGAGACTCTTGATCGCAATTTAATAGGAAATCGACAAGCTCGAATCGGCTGCACAGGTTATTAGGAAATCAACGAGCTCGACTTGGCGGCATAAAATCCGGATGACCGCAGATCGACCAAACAAATGCGTTTCTCAATGAACAGTGTAATAGGAAACCGACGAGTTCGAGTTGGTTGCCAAAAATTGTAAAAATGTGATTGCAAAAGTCCGGATGACCGCAGATTGACAAAAAAATGCGTTTCTTAATAGACAGTTTAATAGGAAATCGACGAGTTCAGGTCGGCTGCCCAATTTTGCAAAAATGTGACTACAAAAGCCCGGACGACCGCAGATCGACCAAAAAATGCGTTTCTTAATAGACAGTTTAATAGGAAATCGACGAGTTCGGGTCGGCTGCAAACAATTGGAAAATGCGAGCGCAAAAGTCCGGATGACCGCAGATCGACTAAAAAGTGCGTTTCTTAATAGACAGGTTACTAGGAAATCAACCATTTCGATCGGCCGACGATTTTGAATCAGCTGGCCATTCTTTTTTAAATCTTACGTACGAACGAAACATTTTAGATCAAATGCAAGAAGTTTGCCACTTGCAGCTTGAAAGAAAGACCGATTTATCGCAGCGAGCGCTAAAAAACCAAAAAAAACCTCGAGTTTTTTAGAGTTGGCAGCCGGAAACCATGAAAAAACCTGCTAAAACCTCAGAAGCAAAGCAAAAAACCTCGAGTTTTTTAGGTTTTCCAGAAGAAAAATGCAACACTCCCCACAAACGAGGATCGAGGGCCGAAAAAAGACGCAAAAAACCTCGAGTTTTTGAAGGTCAGCGCAGCCAAAGTGCCGAGAGGGTTCACTTTGCAAATTGAAAAAGCAAAAAAACCTTGAGTTTTCCACGGTTCGAACCCGGAAATGACGACAGGGCCAGCAAATTTTGAACAGCAAAAAACAGCAAAAAACCTCGAGTTTTTGAGCCTTGGAGCTCCGAAATGATGGCAGGGCCAGCAAAAACCAGACAGAACATAAATCGGGTAAAATTGTATAGGGTTTAAATTAATATAGAAACTAATTGTCAATCCAAATCCCAGGATAGCAAATCACAAGGAGCGCTTCATCCACAGTTTCTAGTTGGAAAACACCACCCACCCAAGCTCCCATTTCATTGGGCAGCCAAATTTTTGGCGACAAGTTGGAGCCCGTTGCCGAGCGGCTGAGTCGCGTGCTTTTTAATCGCAAACTATCAGCCACAGGATCTAAGAAGCTTCGAAAGGAGTTTTTGAATAGAAAGTTTCATAGCAAGAGTTCGACGAAGCAAGTTGAGCCGCGCTAGCAGCGCTGAGTTGAGCCGCGCGCTGGTGCTGGGTGAGAAGCGCTTCAGAAGCAATTCCCATGGCTTGGCGATGGTTTCGAGCTCGCAGCTAGTTTGCGTTGGTGCAAATCCCACTGGCTTGGCAACGGCTTAGGTCTCGCAGCTTCATCAAAATGAGCGCCGCGCCACAACGAGAGCGATTCGACCACACGAAACTCCGCAGAGGGTCGCACGAGCGATTTGAAAATCGCAAAAAACCACGAGTTTTCGAAGGTCGACCAGCCCAAACTCCGCAGAGGGTCGCGCGGGCAAATTGAAAATCGCAAAAACACCACGAGTTTTCGAAGAATGAGAAGCACTTCAGAAGAAATTCCAATGGCTCGGCCACGATTTCAAGCTCGCGCCAAGAACGCCCTGGAGCAAATCCCACTGGCTCGGCAACGGTTTAAGGTTCGCAGCTTCAAGAAAATGAGCGCCGCGCCGCAGCGGGAGCGATTCGACCACGCGAAACTCCGCAGAGGGTCGCGCGAGCGATTTGAAAATCGCAAAAAACCACGAGTTTTCAAGGGCCGACCAGCCCAAAGTCCGCAGAGGGTCGCGTGGGCGATTTGAAAATTGCAAAAAAACACGAGTTTTCGAAGGTCGACCAGCCCAAAGTCCGCAGAGGGTCGCACGGGCGATTTGAAAAACGTAAGAAACCACGAGTTTTTGAAGGTCGGCGGCCCAAAGCCACGACAGGGCTACGAAAAACCGCTCGCCAAGTAGAGGCTCCAAAATGACGGCCCTGCCAGCAAACGAGGATCGGGAAAAAAGTTTAGGGTTTATGTGCTGACAGGGCCAACGTTTTGGAGGGCTGAAAAAGCGCTGGACACTAAACACACTTTCCTTTAGGGTTTAAATTAATATAGATAAACAAGTTTAGGGTTTAGGGTTTAGGGTTTAGGGTTTAGGGTTTAGGGTCTAGAGGGTATATCAAATGGATTGAGAGAAGTTTTGTTGGCTTTCCCACCCACCCAGATTGGTTACCCACAACATAGGAGAGTTCTTCGGTTTCTCCAAATTTCAAGACGGGGGTTGCGAACGATAAACTCCCCAACTCTGGCAGTCATTGCAAGCCCGGTTGCCCTTTTTTTGCCAGCCCAGACCCAAGATTTTGAAAGCCTAGCTCAAGAAAAGAGCGGGCTCTAAGCATATGAACAGGTTCAAGCCGATTCGGATTTTGAAGCATTTTATCAGCGGCTGGCCAAGCCCAGAAAGGAGCCACATGACCAGATCTTTACATTTCAACCCCAGCTGGCCGTTTTGACAATGCGCCATATGAACAGTTTATCAGCGGCAGGCCAAGCCCAGAACGGAGCCAAGTGACTAGATCTTTACATTTCAAGGCAAGGTGGCCGTTTTGACACTGCGCCGTATAAACAGTTTATCAGCGGCTGGCCAAGCCCAGAAAGGAGCCAAATGACCAGATCTTTACATTTCAAGCCAGGCTGGCCGTTTTGACATGCGCCATATGAACAGTTTATCAGCGGCTGGCCAAGCCCAGAAAGGAACCAAATGACCAGATCTTTACATTTCAAGCCAAGCTGGCCGTTTTGACATTGCGCAATTCGAGCAGTTTATCAGCGGCTGGCCAAGTCCGGAAAGGAGCCAAATGACCAGATCTTTACATTTCAAGCCAGGCTGGCCTTTTTGACATTGCGCCGTATGAACAATTTATCAGCGGCTGGCCAAGCCCGGAAAGGAGCCAAATGACCAGATCTTTACATTTCAAGCCAAGCTGGCCGTTTTGACATTGCGCCATATGAGCAGTTTATCAGCGGCTGGCCAAGCCCAGACAGGAGCCAAATGACCAGATCTTTACACTTCAAGCCGAGCTGGCCGTTTTGACATTGCGCCATATGAACAGTTTATCAGCGGCTGGCCAAGCCCAGAAAGGAGGAAAACGACCAGATTTTTACATTTCAAGCCTGGGTGGAACAGTTTATCAGCGGCTGGCCAAGCCCAGAAAGGAGCTAAATGACCAGATCTTTACATTTGGAGCCTGA